>JAOVVI020018838.1:0-10260 GCA_028571085.2 Nepenthes alata
ATGGATGATATTAGTGGTCCTGTGTATGCATGTTGTATGGTAAATTATGATATTTGAATAGTTGCATACTTGTACAGGTTGTATAATTGGTTTTGATCTAGTTAGTGGCTAGGATTGATTAATTAAAGCCATGGGAGAAGACATGGCATCCCATGATCCTGTGTATGAACTGTACAAATATGTAAAAATTTATATTTGTTTCTCTGCAGGTTATGAATAGGTTGCTTGTATTCGATTTAGTCCAATTTTAGAAAAAAATTATGTTCATTTTTCTTTAGAATTTTAAATTATTATTTGGGTTCTAATTTTTGTATCTATAATGACGGAATTATCTGAGGATAAAAAAAATCCGTTCCATCACAGTTGCTCTGCCTATTGTAAGTTATTGCAGCCGTGCATGCAACAAACAAATACTCAGACCAAAATCTAAGTTGATTGCTCTGCCCTCGGAGAAAACTAAGAGAAATATTCTTGAGCTATCTTGTTAATATTTTCGTAACCTACTCGATGACCTTGGGTTTAGAATGTTCATCGAATCTTTTGCATTTTAGTGTATGTATACTTATCATGTATGTTCGAGCTTTTAACATTTGTGAGATTCTGTTACTTTATACCATGATTGTAAAGATTGTGATACTTAATTTATAGGGTTAGCATACTCTGATTATTTGTAAGGGTTGTGATACTCAAATATTGTCAACAGACTTTTTTTTTTAACCTTTCGCTGTGGAAAAAAAATGTTGATTAGTGAAATCTTAAGTTTCAGGAAGAGAATGGGGTCATTGGATTACCTAAAATCAACGTGTTTGATTTCTTGATCATTTTTTATTCACTATATGTGCTTAATGTTTGCTAATTCATTTATTTTTTCCTTATTACTTAATTTTCATAATTATGTCATGTGGATCCCTCTAGGGAACCCAAATAGGCATGTTAGATGCCTAAAATTTTAAGAAAAGGTCATTGCCCATGAGGGACAAGGCCATGCATTGCAATGCAAGGATAGGGAAGGCATATAAGTCTCCCCTTTATCACATTAAATTAAAAGCAAATGACTAAATCTCAAAACTCTGACGAGATGATGGATTGTGACAGTAGAATTCAAACTTTGATCTCAAAAGTGGGGCTAGTGATGGGCCTTTGAAAAATTGAGGTTTTGAGGTTTCCTCTAGATTATGATGGGTAGGGGTGCACCAATGCAGAAATATCAAATCCTAATTTTTTGAATTGAAAGCTAAGATCCTAGAAATACAAGAGTCTTTTAAAAAGACAATTGTATATCTATAAAAGCAGATGTCTCAAGTGAGATAACTAAAGCCTCAAAAACGGTAAAACTTTAAATTATATGACCTAAGCCTCAAAAAAGGTAAAACTTTAAATTATACGACCTAAGCCTTAAAAAAGTAGTATTGTTCAAAAAAGAGTCAAGATTTAGTGTGAAACTAGGGGCCCACCGAGCAGCACGAGTATCATTAGTGTAGGAAAGCTTTGAGCTCTTGGTATAATCCATGCCTCAATAGCCACAAAATAGATGAAAAAGCAACCTAACAAAAGCTAAAAATATTGTAGGTGTTGTAAAGGTACAGGAAATACTTCCTCCTAATCATCTCATCAAATCGAGAGTAATAATGATAGACACTTGAATGATGACAAGAAAATGGTAGCCAAGACTTTTTGAGGTCATATCAAACTGGGAGCAATAATAATAGAAGCCATATTGACAAGAAAAGGAAACATATACCCAATTATTTATCTAAAAAACCTTATCAAGGAATCTATTTTTTACTGCAAAAAGTGTACTTAGATTATTTAAATATTAGGAGTGTAATAACAAAAAAAAAATACGTATTTGAATCATTGGCACAATGAGTTTTATTAATAGAACATAATTTTATCCTGAAGAAAAAATTTTACATAATTTTTTTAACTGCCCCAAGCTACAAATATGTTTACATCATCGACCGTAGAAGTTTAAGGATTCTCCTCAATCCACTCTATAGACCCTAGCGCAAGAGCAAGTGCTCTCCTGAACCCACTCAATGATGCTAATCCCTGGAGGATCTTTAAATATCCAGCAACACTTGCTTATCTTCCCAACCAATTAGCTAGACAAACTTTTTTCATAATATACTTTAGTATTTATTACATGAATTTTTACACCGTATTTGGTTAATGTACTAATTTGAATATTAGAAAAGTTTTGTAGGAAAGCATCCTTAGGGATTCGACCTCTTGTTGCTATTGTCTTTTTTTTAGTAAGTAAGTAAAATAAAATTGAAATAATCGTAATTACAAGACGCTGTTTTAGCTCCAAGTGTTTTGCCGACTTAGAGGTATAACAACAAGTTAGAGCATCCCCCGAGCACCACCATGAACCAAATCATGAAACTGAGTAAAAAATAAATAAAAAGCATCACCAACAACTAGATGAGTATCATCTAATACAGCCATATGAAATCCGGCCAAAATACATACATACTATAAAAACTCTTGTTGCTATTGTCATGCACATGACTTAGATTGTAAGACCTAAATATTATTGTATCTCTAGTTAATATGTTTTTTTTTGTTGTGTCTTTATTTATGTACAAAAGAAATTTATTATTCACACCGGAAACATATCTTTTTCCTAAAAATGATGGCTCCTTTATTAATATCTCATGTTTTCGATAGAAGATTGTTTAATTCAAATTGATTCAGTAAACTCAAGCTTTAATTAACGTTTGTATAATTGTCAAAGTGTTATCTATACAAATGTTCTTGATCTCAGTTAACCCATTGAATAGGCTTCTATTACATCCACCTAATTAAAATACTAATGTTCAAGTTGAGATACGATCTGGACTGTTTAATACCTTCGCTTATAAGAAATTATAGTTCAAAAGTACAATCTCCTTGTAATTCTCAAATTTAATTGTTCAAATAAATGATTTTATCGTCATATTAATAACAAGAATAAGGATGATAAGTACATAAAATAATAACTAAAAAAATATGCACAAGTAGTTACCTTTCTTGTCTAGCATGACTGGCTTGTGTAAAATATTACTACTACGCTTATCCCCTAATGTATCCCCTAGAGAAGAGTGTTGGAAAAGGCGGTCGGTTGGTTAGCCAAAGGAGCATGAAGTAAAATAACAAATGACAAGTAGGGAGATAAGAGAAAAAATGAGGACACACAATTTTATGTAGAAAATCTTCTTCTAAATAAGAGTAAAAAATTATGGAACACTTAATCCATAAAATCTCACTATAAAAAATGGTTACAAAAATTCTTTAAAGAACAGAGCGCAAGAGTAAATTCCACTCCTTACTTCTCTATATTTCTTCACTCACACTTAGCTCTCAAACTCTTACACACCCTTAAAACTTGCACCGTTTATTCTATACACACACGTATATATATACACATAAGCTGGTTAACCACCTACACATCTGGTTGCAATCATCACATTAGGCTGGTTGCGTGCACGAGAGGACCTGCCACCGACTTTGCAAAATGCCATTGCATATTAATAAAAAACCTTCCATCTTCTCTGAGATGTCGCTTTCCTGCCCTTTTTGTAATTGATACAGTCAGCTATCAACTTTGATAAGTCAACTGTCTACTTTTGCATAAGTCACATTTTTAGATATCCCGTCATCCTTTCTCAACCGGTTAACATCCTATTAACCGAATTCTTCTCTCTGCGGGTAAACTTTTTGTTGATTAGCCCCTTGTTTACCCAGCTGGTTAATTTTCATTATGAATTTTTACAAACTGCATATTCTACTCTGAAATTTCATACCGGTAAATTCTTCACTCTGAAATTTGCTTTTTTCCAACAAATGGTCATCTACGAGATTTGCCTACCTTAGCAAATGGTCTTCTGGTCATTTGTTGCAACTAGTTTGTACCACTCCAACTTTGATGACGTATCCGTTTGTTGGGCCACCCACAAGGGAGTGACTAAACGCAACAAACTTCACCTCACGACATTGTGGTGGGAAACCTTTGCTTTTTTTGGCAACCATCATCGCTTGCCTTTTGACAGTTTTCCCTCAATTAGGATCCCGATATTGGCCTCTGCAAGCCTGAATGATACCTTCTTCTGCGCCATTAAATTTGGAATAGTCCCACTCCCCTCCAGCTTCTTCTCCACGGTTGAATCATTCTCCCTTGCACTCCACATTGGCCACCGCCTCTTATCACCTTGACCAATACCCTCATTGGTTATCTTGGCATCTTCCTTGGCAACCAAAGCCTTCATCAGGTACCGACATGATCTCCTACTTTTCTTTGCCATAATTGAGGCGCCTTTGGTGAGTTTTCACTGGCCTTCTCCAAACACCGTCCTGAAACCTTCTTTGTCAAGCTTCCGGATTGAAATCACATTCAACCTCAAACCTGGGGCATGTCGCACGCCCTTCAGTACAAGTTTGTTCCCGTTGCTTATCCTTAAGCAAATATCCCTAACACTAACAACCCTTAATGAGCCACCGTTACCCATCTTCAATACCCCATGGTCTACGAGCATATAACTCATTAAGTGGGACTTTCTCGGTATCAAATGGTGTGAGGCTCCGCTATCCATCACCCAACTCGTCTCCTAGCTCAGTAGGCTCTGTGCTTTCCCTACGTGGACAACCAGGAGGTCTCTGCAGAAAATGACAGTATTCCAATCATCATCATGATCCCATCTCTCTCGACTATTTCCTTTGCTCTCCTTCTCCTATTTCCTTTGCAAGCAGTCCCACTTCATGTAGCCATTCTTACCACAGTGGAAGCAAGTCCTCTCCTGAAACTTGTTCTGAATGTTGCTCCTTTCTAATTTGACGCCTCCGCCTCGTTCCCTCAATTTTTCTCGTCTTCAACTGCTGGTCACCACAAGCAGACTTGGCTTAGAGCCTGAGGCATCATCGCTTTCCCTCCGCCTTAACTCATTCATAAGCAGGGAAGTTATGATCTCATCCAAGTTGAGCATGCCCATCCCAAACAGTAGTATCATAACAATGTGATCGTAGAAGATCGGCAAGGACACTAGCAATACCAATGCTTTGTCTTCCTCTTTGATATTCTTATCAAGGTTTGACATCTGTATCACAATTCGATTGAACTCGTCCAAGTATTTCTCAAAGCTCACTCCTTTCGACAGATGCAGGTCATAGAACTGTTTTTTCATATGTTACATCGTCGTCAAGGATTTAGACTTGTACCGGCTTTCAAGCTTCTCCCAGACCTCCGCTGGGTCCACAAGCCAATGACTTCCTAAAGAATGTTACCTGCAAGACACAACTTGATCGTGTAATTAGCAAGATCCCTCCTATCTTGCCACTCTTCCTCCGTTATATTCTCCGGCATGTCTTCCTTCCTCCATAGTACTTATACCGTTCCTTCCAGAGTCAAAATATTTATCACCTTTTTTTGACAAAGGATAAAATTATTTTGCCAATTAAATTACTCCACACTAAATGGTACACTCCTTGATGACGATGCCATCAAATCTAAGGTTTACAACCTCTCTCTGATACCACTTGTTGGAAAAGGCAGTCAGTTGGTTAGCCATGGAGTGTGAAGTAAAATAACAAATGGCGAGTAGGGAGATAAAAGAAAAAATTAGAACACATAATTTTACATAAAAAATCCTCTTCTGAATAAGAGAAAAAATCATGGGACAATTAGCCTACAAAATCTCTCTATCAAAAATGGTTACAAAAATCCTCTGAAGAACGGAGAGTAAGAGTAAATTCACTCTTTACTTCTCTACGTTTCTTCACTTACACTTATCTCTCAAGCTCTTGCACACCTTTAAAATTTGCATCGTTTATTCCATACACACACGTATACATATATATACAAGCTGGCTAATCACCTACACATCTGGTTGCAATCATCACATTAGGCAGGTTGCGTGCACGAAAGGACCTACTACCGTCTTTGCAAGACGTCATTGTATGCCCGTAAAAAACCTTCCATCTTCCCTAAGATGTCGCTTTCCTTCTCTTTTTGCAATTTATACAGTTAGCTACCAACTTTGATAGGTCAACTGGCTGCTTTTATAGAAGTCACCTTTCCAGATATCCCATCCTCCTTTCTCAGCCAGTCAACATCCCGTTGATCGGATTCCTCTCTTAGCCGGTTAACCTTCTGTTGACCAGCCACTTGCTTGTCCGGCTAGTTAATTTTCACTTTGGTTTTTTCCAAACATGTATTTTCTACTCTGAAAATTTCATACCGGTAAATTGTTTACTTCAAAATTTGCCTTCTCCAGCAAACAGTCATCTCTGAGATTTGCCCACTTTGAGAAATCATTTTCTAGTCATTTGCTGCAACCAATTTACAGCACTCCGACTCCGATGACTTGTCCATTTGTTAGTCTACCCACAAGGGATTGATTATACCCAACAAAGAGGTGACCAATTTTGGTTCAAGGAAGGACCTCCTTTTAACGCTATTATTAAGTGCAAAATGTCATTGTGCCCTTGCAGTTAAAAAGATGTCACTGATGCCAATTTTTTCGGATGGTTTTGCCAAGATTCGATTTTTGTAATTGGAGATGTCACAATACCTTGAGAAAATCAGTACCCCTGAAGGGAGTTATTGTTGTCTGCATGATTTTGTCTTAAAAAGATGTGCGATTTTAGTTCATAATGTATCAGCCAAAGGTTTTGCCCTTGGCTACCAAAGGAAAAAGCCTTTACTTATAAGGGACATCTCTTTTAATTCAATAAATATGAAATCTCATACTGAGAACATTGATTAGATGCCTCCAAAAGCATTGTCTTAGACACGCTATAAGTGCACCTTCTCCAAAGCTATGTTGGGTTTACAAATCCTCTTTTTGAACTTGTGAGAAAATAAAAAAAATAATATACAATAAATAATAACAATTATAAATAATAAAATATTAGACTTTTTGTAGAAAGCCCTTCCAAAATAAGAAAACAAATCATGGGATTATAAGTTTGAAGAATGTTTACTAAGCGATGAGTTTCGATTACAAAAAAATATTCAATAAAAATAAGGACATAACAACTTATAGTAACAAACCCGAGTAATAGAGAATATAAAAAGGAAGAAAAGAAAATGACTGGTAAAATATTCTTAGCAATCATAAAAAATAATGTATTTAAGATTGGAAGAGAATGAAACACGATTCGATAATCAAATAGATGAGTAAATCCCCTTTTCTTTCTTTTCTCTCTCTTTCTCTTCTTTTTTTACTATACTGGTGCTTAACAACTTAAAGGAATCATAATGAATTTTCTAAAATCTTGTTAGGATAATTTTATATCAGGAACGATATATGTGCACTTATCAAATGTGCATCAAGTATAAGCCTATTATACAAATGACACACGTGAGTCTCTTAGGCGCACATTAGGAGCTGAACACTATAGATTAGGAGCTGAACACTATAGACAAAATACGTATGTATACCTCTTAGGAAAGCATTGAGTGCCTATATTTTGGATAAACGGTATACATACTCGGTTCATGTACTTGTTATGTGTCACTTGATAATTTCCTCCGATTAGGCCAAGACTTGTATATATTGGGTGTATCATTGAACGATATACCAAATGGATGCGAGACTTATGAGAAAATAATCTAAAATCTAATAAATTTTTACTCACGATCTTATCACTATCATGACAATAGTTCAAGAAGTTTTAAACTTTTTCTTTTACATCACTTTGATTATCATATTAAACCCATTTTCTCTGGTCTTGATCATATTAAATGTTAGTAATTCTAAATCAATAATATTATTTACCTAATAATATTGAGCATCAATATACTTTGATTTGGAATAAGATAATAAGTTCTTACAAAGATGAATGACACTTTAATAATCATAAAGTAGAACATATTGTACCCAAAAAAAATTTTGCCCTTGCAGCTATGCACTAGGTGGGATGGGCTGAGACTATGAAACTTGCTGCACCCATTCCCGTGGCTATGTTCGAGGATGTGTATATCAATGAGCAAGGTTCTGTGGACTTGGCTGGGATTACTCTTAAGCATGAAGAAGGTGCTTTTGTGTTTATGCTTATTGCTGGTATTATTGTACAGCTCATTGCTGTTTTGGTTTGTATTGCCATACATTTGGACTGTGCTTGTTTCAGTGTGGACTGAGGTGGTGTTTTATCTGAGTTTCAATGGTTCGAGGATGTGCCCATATTGAGGTGGGAGAATTCATTGGTAGCACTTGGTATGCCGATGGGATTTGACTTCGCCAGTGGGTGCTGATTTTGGCTGATGACTAGCATCTTTGGTAGTTTTATTTGCTTGTCATGATTTATTTCATATGTTTAGGGGATGCCCTAACCTCTATATTCTCTATTCAAGTCCACAAAACATTTGATATTAGAATATACTTACCAACAAAAAAAAAGTAGAACATATTGCTCTTACTTGAAACTGAATTTCTAAATGAACATTCTTATTCACAATATTTTCTTACTTGCCGTCATCACTACTGTCATGACCTAACAACATATACGCAAGTCAATAATAATCTGTAATAATATAAAATTTTAATAAACAATACTAATATGGTAAAACCTGACTTAGGCGTGACAAATCATATCTACAAAGGATCTAATAAATCATAACCCGTACAGGGCCTCATCGGATATAAATTCGGATATTATAAAATGAGACTTTCTATCCAAATATTATAAGGGAGGTATCCAAACCTAGCAACAATTCATCAACATAATATAATAATTCTAGAATAACCAATACATGGTCCAAGTCTCTTATTCGGCCAATCCAACAATCACGATATATAACGACCTGAGCTCGGATCCTTGAACCCGATCCGAACCGTCACGGTAAAAATTTTAAGTCATCCAAAATTATCAAGTATACGTCATCAATGAACTCAACATCATCAAAACATTATCAATGATCCTTATAAATGCATCATAAATTAAACATCCATATTAGCAATAATAATAATTTTAGTAAATGACATCAATGTCCCAAAATATCAATTCTCATAAATAAAATCTAACACAAGTCAAACAACAACTAAATAAAAAATCTTAAATTTCCATTCGGAGAACCTCGAATTCTGATATCACCGCTATCTGGTGGCTACCCAAAAGCCACGCGATCTCCTTGATCCTAGTATCAACCTGTCTAATTTGGAGCTAATAAAACACAAGAGTGAACCGAATGCCTAATAAGTAAACATAATCAACAATAGATGAGTACAATTAAGCATCCTGGATAATAAAATAATAAATAAAAATCAATAATCGCAGGTAATAGATCAACCATAGTCCGAGACTCAATAACATGTCGTGTCCACAACTCGAAGGCCACGTGAACGGCTAAGTATCAAGGAAGCAACATGGATTCCGTCGAATTCGATCATCAACTCAATACGATGTCACAACTGTATGAACGACAGCTGTCTCCAGAGACCTTATTCTATCATAGTGGACCAAAGGTCACGTATTTATGCCCCCGACAGTTGGGTGAGTACCACGAGGTTACTTGGTATCAATGGTATCTCCACTACTCCTACAGTCCTCCCAGAGGCTGTACCCGTAGCATGCTCATACCATCTCTGATACCCTCGCCAATGATATACTAGATATCATCAGCTACGATGGTCCATAGGTTATAAGCTTCCCTCTCAACTAACTCTATGAGATAATAAGAATCTGAATATCAGATCAATTTGAGTTCACCACTGTATGAGATAATAAGAATCTCCCTGGACCTTATTCTACCATAGTGAACCAAAGGCCGCGTATTTACGCCCCCAATAGTTAGAAGAGTACCACGAGGTTATCTGGTATCCATGGTATCACCACTACGCCTACTACAGTCCTCCCAGAGGTTGTACCCATAGCATGCTCATATCATCTCCGATACCCCTCGCCAATGATATCCTAGATATTATTTTCTAGGATGGTCACTAGGTTATAAGCATCTATTCTCAATATCAACAACTTCAATCCTCCGAAATGGAATCAGTATTGAAAAAGTATAGACTATTTTACGGTCCCACGGACTCCAATTCGTCCGGTTACCGAAAATTCTTCACACACTCCCCTTATATATCCATAAAGTGCCAATAAAATATATGCACACTACTAAGATTAACGCGAAGGAATATATCTCAGGACATGTAGAAGGAATACATGGATTAAGATATGATCAGCTCAACTACTTCACTATTTCTATTTCGGAGCAATGCCTACGACTAAGGCCAACAATAGCCGCACTCACGAGGGACTGCCAGTGATATACTGGAGGAA
>JAOVVI020018841.1:0-10258 GCA_028571085.2 Nepenthes alata
CCCCTCATCCCTGCGTCCTCGCACTCTCGTCACATTTACCTTTAAGCGTGCATTTTTTCATTTATTGTAGAAGATATCTGACTTGAGCGTCGAATTTTTCACAGTGGGATAACCTCTCGCCATCCTCTGACCTCTTGTTTATAGTTTGTGGTGTGTAGGTTTCAGGTTTATAGTGACGGAGACCAGATCCGATCCAGATCGACATGTAGTGGAAGATTAGAAGGCTCTCTAATTTGCACCATAATTGAAATCCACGGATGTATCATTACCACAATCTATAGGAACAACGAAAAGGTCTTTCCACCTCAAAATAACGAAACAAACACGATCAATACTCGATCTCTAGCCATCACGTCGGCTAGTGACATCGCCTCCCAAGGCGATGAACCCTCATTCGGTAGACTTGCCTGTGGGCTCCGTCCTTTAACTCCAAGATGGTTGAAGAAGATTAACATCTCATGTACGAGCCACTACATCTGCCGGAGGCAAAGTCGGTCGTGGCGACGACCCCCCTGCGGGCACCCATGTGGACAGACAATCGACCCTACGGATGCACCCACGAAGCTTAGTCCTCCATCTAATGAGCCACCCCTCAGCAGAGCGTACCCTCGAAACTCAATCCTCTTCCTAGTGAGCCGCCCGTTAGCCAGACGCACCCTCGAAGCTCAATCCTCCATCTAGTAAGTCGCCTCTTAGTCGAGTGCACCCTCGGAGCTTAGTGCTCCATCTGGTGAGCTGCCCCTCAACCGGACATGCCCTCGGAGCTCAATTTTCTATTTAGTGAGCCACCCCTCAGTCGGGCGTACACTCGGAGCTCAGTCCCCCATCTAGTGAGCCGCTCCTCAACCGGATGCACCCTCAAAGCTTAGTCCTCCATCTGGTGAGTCGTCCCTCAACCGGGCGTACCCTCGAAACTCAACCCTCCATCTAGTGAGCCGTCCCCAATTAGGTGCACCCTCAGAACTCAGTCCTCCATCTAATGAGCCACCCCTCAATCGGACGCACCCTCAAAACTTAGTTCTCCATCTAGTGAGCCACCCCTCAATAGGGTGCACCCTCGAAGCTCAGTCCTCTGCTTAGTGAGCCGCTCGTTAGTCGGGCGTACCCTCAAAGCTCAGTCATCCATCTAGTAAGCCACCCCTCAGCCAAGCGTACTCTCGGAGCTTAGTGTTACATCTGGTGAGCTGCCCCTCAACCCGGCGCGCCCTTGGAGCTCAATACTCTATCTAATGAGCTGCCCCCCAGTCGGGAGCACCCTCGAAGCTCAATCCCCCCATCTAGTGAGCCGCCCCTCAACTGGGTGCACCTTCAAAGATTAGTCTTCTATCTAGTAACCCGCCCCTTAGCCGGCGCACCCTCGGAGCTCAGTCCTCCTCTTAGTGAGTTGCCTCTCAGCCAGGCGAATCCTCAGAATTTAGTCCTCCATCTAGTGAGCTGCCCCTCAACCAGACGCACCATTGGCGTTTAGTCTTCCATCTTGTGAGCTACCCCACAACCGGACGCACCCTCGGAGCTCAGTCCTCCTTCTAGTGAGCCGCCCCTCAGCTCGGCGCACCCTTAGAGCTTAGTCTTCCATCTAGTGAGCCGCCTCTAGTTAGGTGCGCCCTCAAAGCTCAGTCCTCCAAATACATCCCACTCACACTCCCCTCATTCCTACATCCTTGCACTCTCATCAAGTTTACTTTTAAGCATGCATTTCTCAATTTATTATAGAAGATATCTGACTTGAGCGTCGGAGTTTTTACGGTGGGATAACCTCCCGCCATCCTCTAACATCTTGTTTGTAGTTTGTGGTGTGTAGGTTTTAGGTTTATAGTGACAGAGACCAAACCCGATCATGATCGACCCGTAATGAAAGATTGGAAGGCTCTCTAATTCATACCATAACTGGAATCCAGGGATGCATCATTGGTACCGTCTGTAGGAACAGCGAAAAGGTCTTTCCACCTCACAACAATGAAACAAACACGATTAATACTCAAGCTCTAGCCATCACGTTGGCTAGTGACATCGCCTCCCAAGTCAACAACCCCTCATTGGGTAGACTTACCTGTGGGCTCCATCTTTTAACTCCAAGATGGTCGAAGAAGATTAACACCCCATGTACGAGCCACTACATCTGCCGGAGGCAAAGTCGGTCGTGGCGACGACCCCCCTATGGGTAGCCATGCGGATGGACAATCGACCCTAGGGGCGCACCCTCGAAACTTAGTCCTCCATCTAGTAAGCCGCCCCTCAGCAGAACGTACCCTCGAAACTCAATCCTCTGCCTAGTGAGTAGTCCGTTAGCCGGGTGCATCCTCAGAGCTCAGTCCCCCATCTAGTGAGCCGCCCCTCAACCGGGTACACCCTCGGAGCTTAGCCCTCCATTTAGTAAGCCGCCCCTCAGCCGGCACACTCTCGAAGCTCAATCTTCCTCCCAGTGAGATGCCCCTCAGCCAGGCGCATCCTTAGAGTTTATCCATATAGTGAGCCACCCCTCAACCAGACGCTCTATTGGAGCTTAGCCCTCCATCTAGTGAGCCACCCCTCAATCCGGCGCACCCTCGAAACTCAGTCCTCCTTCTAGCAAGCCGCCCCAATAGCTGGGCATACCCTTAGAGCTTAGTCTTCTATCTAGTTTGCCGCCTCTTAGTTAGGCTCACCCTCAAAGCTCAGTCCTCCAAATACATCCCACTCGCACTCCCTCATCCCTGCATCCTTGCACTCTCGTCACATTTACCTTTAAGCGTGCATTTCTCCGTTTATTACAGAAGATATTTAACTTGAACGCCAGAATTTTCACAGTGGGATAACCCCCCACCGTCCTCTGACCTCTTGTTTATAGTTTGTGGTGTGTAGGTTTCAGGTTTATAGTGACGGAGACCATACCCGATCCAGATCAACCCGTAGTGGAAGATTAGAAGGTTCTCTAATCCATACCATAACTGGAATCCAGGGATGTATCATTGGCACCGTCTGTAGGAACAACGAAAAGGTCTTTCCACCTCACAACAACGAAGTCGAGCAGCCGTCACCCAGCTCATGGGCTATCCTCAGCCTTGACGGTCCTCCCAAGAAGGGTGCACCAATCAATAGCCAAATCTCACTACAACGCCTTTCATCAACCCATTAATAGCGACAAACCTTGCAAAGGTCACGACAATCCTTGCGATGTGGGCTTGACATGCTCAACCTACCACCCATCGCGCTGCAAAAAACACCATCCATCCAAGCGCTGTACCGATCGGAGTCTCCCGAGGTAGTATCGTCTAACAACGGAACCCCAGCCAATCTAGGGCAAAAGACCAGATTCCGTGGAGCATAGGGGCCATAGGCTAAGGCACCTAACAAAGCGTCCCGACGACACTCTGAAGCGGTACACATAGGCCATGCACTCAGAGCAGCGGGCAGGTCCCGAGGGCATGGCACGCCGTACACCACCGAACACCTACGACGATTTCACACGGAATCCAGGTAAGTCTTGCACACATCATACTGCCTGCTTGAGTCATAGTTATGATAATAGAATAGTAATATTAACTGCTCATACGAATGATTACATAGCACTGCATACAATCATACGACCTAGACTCCCCCTAAGTCGGGTAAATACTCATTCACCCGCTACCAAACCTCGGTCCCACACCGAGTGGCCCATAAGAGATAATATCTGAACTCAATCCCATACCGAGTGGTCCATGTGCGGTCATATTTGAACCTCCATCCCACACCGAGCGGCCTATACAGTCAAAATATTAGGCCTGGGGGCTCCGAAAGCACCCAACGAAGCGGCCACCAAAACCTTAAGGGGCCTAAGCAGCAGGCATGCGGCGACCTTCTCTAGAAGAAGAGAGCACCCTCGGTCAATAACGGTCATGGGCTAGGACCATACGCACAAAAGCGACGACACCTTGAGAAGGGCTGAGCGCCAAGACGGTGTCGTGCAATGGCCTAAGACCCAAAGTCCGGCTACTGTGACCTCAAAACCCAGCTAGCCCTCGAGAGACTCCATCGAGCGTGTGATGACGTCCGATTCACTGGACAGAGCACCCCACTACGTGCAAGACGCGATGATATCCTTAGCCAAATGACGAGTACAGCGCAAGAGGCTCCAGATGCAAGCCTTGGTGACAATAGCAAAATAGCTTAGCCAACACGACAAGAAGGACTGTATCATTTCAAAAAAAAGAGAGGAAAGAAGCAGCAGAGTTGCCAATCTGTCCGGGTCACAAATGGACAGCCACCTGATTGAAGAAGACAGACATATGCCATCGAGACCCTCTCTTAGACAGGCGCTAGAGAAGGTTCCTCGCTAGTCCTTATAGGACTGATGTTTCCTTAGGCCCCAAGAGGCCTCCAATGCCGCGGAATTAGAAAGGGATCCTATGATAATTCAAGTAACACTGTCCGGTTAACGACAACATTCATGCTTGACTAAAAGGAGAGTTCTCCTTGTACCGCGACCTCCTCCGATCAGGATCAGATGTAACCTGAGGTTCCCATCCAAGTCAACCGATAAAGGCAAATTGAAGTCAATCCTCCTCGACAACTTGCTAGTAGCCATGGATTTAAGAGGCCAGCCCCAAAAAGGGCCTACAACTCAACTCCAACCCAACGAAGTAGGTCCCGCTTTGCCCAAGTAAGAGGAACATATCTACGAATCGCACTACGGAGCCAGGTACCCTCAAAATTGGAGAAGCAGGCATAAGACGACTCAACATTCCTGAAAAGAATGCCTGTCCTCCATTGATGAGCACTCCATCTAGAAATCGCGAGTCCTCCTTTCCAAAACCAAGAACCGCTCTCCTTACGGGAGGCCTACTTTCCATCTAGAAATCAAGAGCCCCATCACCTAGACGTCATGCTTCGATACAGTAGCAGCCCCGCCACCAGGCGTACCGAATAGAACCAGAATTTAGAGGGTGTTCGGGAAAGAAATACACGTAAGGACCCACATAGTAACTTCTCATCATCACATGCCGAGGGTTGAAATTTTGAACCACTCGACATGGGGAGCAAGTGATGGGTCCAGTATCACGGACCGACCCAAAATCCGAAGCGTAGCGAAGAAGCTTCGTCGTGGAGGGAAAGATTTTTTTTTGGCGAGAGAAATCCCTCTTAGCAGGAAAAGTTGAACTCCACTTGGTGGGAAAAAGAATCATCCCTTCCCTCGATAAAAAGTGGGAAAAGGGAATAGCAACGGGGGAGAGAACGAATCCCCAAATAGAGGAGAAAAACCTTTCAAAAGCAACGCCCTGGGACCGCTACTCCAATTCACCACTTGTTAGCAAAACGGAGCCTCTTGAAGCCCTTGTGAGGATGCCTTGCTCCTCCTTCCCTATTGTTGGCAAAACAGGGCACGACGCTCTCCACAAATGGTGCCCAACTCCTCTGCTCTCGCTTCTGGCGAAACAGAGCACAGGGCACTTCCATCAATGGTGCACAGCTGCTTCTTCCTTGAATCGAGGAGAATGGAGCCCAACAAAGCCCCTAACAATGGTGGCCCACACTCCTAGTATTCTCAGCAAAAATAGAGTATGAATCCCCTTCGTATGGTGGCCAGAGCACTCAACGAAGCACCCCTAAAATTGAGCACAGAGTTTCTCAGCAGATCAGGATATGAAGGCGTACTCCTCAAAGGAAGCCTATCCGTTCTCCGTCAAATCAGTTCGGAAGGGAACACCAAGCTCCTCATCCATGGCATCCGAGGCTCTTTGAAGCCCTCGGTCAAACAGAGGGTAGAAGAGCTCTCTGAGAACATCGCCTAGCTTCCTCATCTTCGAATCGGGAACTATGGAGCCGCTGCTGAGGGTTCCCTGAAGCTCACGGCCAGACCTAGGGTCGTAGAGTTCCCCGTGAACGTTGCCCAGTTCCACCAGTAACAAAGCCTAGTAGAGCCTCCCCATTAATAGCGTTCAGCACCCTCAACCAGAACAGGAAATGGAGCTCCCCCAAAATGCTATCCAGCGCCTTCCGTATTCTCAGGTGCCCTATTCGCTCAACCCGTTTAGGTCAAGTGGGCAATTCTGTACTCAATGGCCCGCCACCACAACCCAAGTGGACAAGGGCACAATGGGCTCCACACTCATCCCATCTCATTTTGTTAGGCCTCCAAATATCACCGAGGCTCATGGACGTGTCATATCACCCCTAAGCGGGCACATCTCCAAGCTGCCTCTCAGCCAGGCGTATCTCCAAGCCAAGCACATCTCTAAGCCGCCCCTCGGAGCTCAGTACTCCATCTAGTGAGTCGCCCCAAGTCAAGCATACCCTCAGAACTCAATCCTCTATCTAGTGAACCGCCCCCTAGGCAGGCACACCATCAGAACTCAATCCTCCATTTAGTAAATTACCCCTCAGGTGGGCGCACCTCGGAGTTCTGTCCTCCATCTAGTGAGCCGCACCTTAGTCAGGCGCACCCTCGAAACTTAGCCCTCAATCTGGTGAGCCACCCCTTAGCTGAGCACACCCTTGGAGCTCAATCCTCCATTTAGTGAGCCGCCGCTACTTAGGCGCATCCTCAAAACGCAATCCTCCATCTAGCGAGTCACCCTTCAACTGATTGCACCCTCAAAACTCAGTTATCCGCCCCTCAGTCAAGCGCATCCTCGGAGCTCAGTCCTCCATCTAGTGAGTCGTCCCTCAGTCGAGCGCACCCTTAGAGTTTAGTCCTCAATTTGGTGAGTCGCCCCCCAACCGGGTGCACCGTCAAAGCTCAATCCTCAATCTAGTAAGCTGCTTCTCAGTCAGGCATACAATCGGAGCTTAGTCCTCCATCTAGTGAGCCGCCCCCCAGTCGGACGCACTACCAGAGCTCAGTTCTCCAAATACATTCCACTCACAATTCCCTCATCCCTGCATCCTCACACTCTCGTCACGTTTACCTTTAAGCGTGCATTCCTCCGTTTATTACGGAATATATTCGACTTTAGCGTTGGAGTGTTCGCAGTGGATAACCTCCCGCCGTCCTCTAACCTCTTATTTATAATTTATGGTATATAGGTTCAAGGTTTATAACGATGGAGATCGAACATAATCCAGATCAACCCACAATGGAAGATTGGAAGGCTCTCTAATCCGTACCACAATCGAGAACCAGATACGCATCAATGCTCTTAAAATATTTAATATATTACCCCTCAAAGAGGGTATTACCTCCGTTATTTACTCTCATGGCTTTGTACTCGAATGAGTTATCAATCATGTATTCTCAATTCTCATGTATTTTAGGTTATTAACCCTACCACTAACTTAATTATCATTAAAAATCTTGAAAAAAATTAGCACACTTACTAATCTTCCGACGTTTAGTTTGTTTTCTTAAAATTATATATTTGATAAATATTCCACCTAATTAAATAACAATAGGGGGTAGTGATATGCCCCCTATTGTAGTATCTTTGGAAAGGCTTTTTTTGTTGAATAAAAGAATTTAATGCATGAGATTTAATTTTTTAAAAAAATTTATTTAAATATTTTTTATTTTTTTATGAGATTGAATATTTTAAAAAATTTTAATATTTGAAAAACATTACATAATTAAGATAATTATTTTTTTTATATCGAAATTATCATCAGTGAGTATTCAGGTGCACTATGACTACTCAATAGGGGGGCAACCCAGTTAGTTTTACTAAGCACAGGGAAAATGATTTGTTGAAATTTTAAAGGTCAAACTCCGACTACTCAATATGCAAGTCAATTTTGATTAGCCAAATTTATTTTAAAAAAATCAAATTTATTTTACAATTAACAAATTTAAAAAAATCTTAACATATTTAATTATAAAGTTACTTGTTATTTATCTCTCAATTACTTTATCTTGTTTAATGTTTTATTCGGAAAGTTATGCATTTTGGATCTAAGTTTTGAACAAATTCGAGCTAAATTGTTTGTCAGATTCCGCATTCGTCCACTGTATTTTAATCCTACACACCACAACTAAAAATAAAAGGTTAGGTGACGACGAAAAGTTATCCCACCAAAAATACTCTAGCACTCAAGTCAGCCAGCAGCCTTCAAACTAAGAAGGTGAAAGTAAAAAATACGTGAAAATGCAGAAAGTGTTTGAGATGGATAAGTGTTTTCGTTGAGAGAGGCTTTGTAGGCTCGTGAGGAGTGCTGGCTCTCTGGGAACATAGTGGCAAAGAGAGAGAGTGTGTTTATAGTCTAAAAGCATGTGAGCTTTGCAGTAGAGAGCTTTTGTGAGTAAACCAGAGCGTGCCTTGGAGTGAGGACTCTATGACTTTTTATAGTCGCTGTGCTGGGTAGCCTTATGCGAAAAGATTTGATTCTCGCGCTCTACTAGGCTCATTGCCTTTTCTGGTGTAGAGCTTTTATGGCAGTAACGGCATTGCCATGAGTGCTTTCCTTCTGTGTTCTACAGTCGTTAGGATTTGTTGCATATTGGAAGAGGATTCTGGCGCTTTCCTTCAGAGATGTGCATTGAGTCTACTGATGACCATTGTAATTGAGATTGCCTTCTATGATAGCGTAAATCAGGGATGGGGACCGTTGTTGGTTGTGGACGGTCGCGTGGGCCAAATTAGGCTTGGCCCGCTTGAGGCCTGGCCTTCAGACGGTCAACTGAACCTGCCGTCAGTCAACGGAAGCGTTGGCCGTCTCAAGAGCAAGTAGTCCGTCCCGCTCTTGGGTTTCTTCTGGCTCAGTTAGCCTTTCGTCCGGTTAACGATAAGCGTTGACCGTCCAAGCGCAAATGGGCTATTGTGGATCTAGGTCGTTCCTTCTTCTTGGGCTAGCCCATTATTTGCGTACCCATCAGTAGCCCCCCAATACTGGTAGTCAGGGACTATGGCCGTCAACATGTTCAAGATGGGTCGCAAGTGGTTGGGTTAACCACCTGAGGTGACCTAGCAAAGGAACTAGCGGAGACTCTTGGTCCGTTGATCGTGTTGCGTGCAGTTGCTGGCCATCAAGATTGGGGGAACTATCTTGGAATATCGTTGACCGGATTCGCTGCCCACCTTAGCCAAAATCCGAAGGACTGATTAAGGAAGTGTTTACCAAATTCGTTGACCGTCAAGGCCAAATTCGGAGAACAACTGAAGGAAGTGTTGACTGTCTAGGCCAAAATCCAAAGAAAGGTTGAAGAAAATGTTAACCAAATTTATTGACCGTCTAGGCCCAATTCGGAGAACAGTTGTAAAAAATATTGACCGAATTTATTGACCGTCTTGGCCAAAATCTGAAAAACAGCTGAAGAAAGTGTTAACTGAATTTGTTGACCGTCTGACAAAATTTTGGAGGGCTGGTGGGAGGTGAAAAGATGCGCCATCATGTCGTCGGACTGTCAGTCGGAAAGTTGGCCACGTATCTGCAAGCAATGAATTTGCAATCCCGATAATTAATGCGCCAAAGGACCTGATTCGACTGCACCCCTTCAGTAAGCGACACGTGTTAGCAATGATGGGCACATGTTTACAAGATGGTTCACCTTTTCCAACATTCACACTCCTTTAAGTGGTCCATCCGTTACTTTTAAAATTTTTCACGCTTTCCTTTAACTTTTATTCTTGAAAATCTCTAAGTGTTCTTCCACCTTCCTTTTTGCTTCATTGCCATGGCTCCCTCTGTTACCTAAATCGCTTCAATCATCAAGGCCAGTGAGGTGAAGGAGTTGTGTGTCGAGTACAATATCCCCAAGTCGATTGTCTGCAGGATGCCCGGTGAGGGAGACAAGGCATGCTTTCCTCCTGAGGGATGCATCATCATTTATGAGGTCCACTTGAGGAGTAGGTTATACCTCCCAATTCCTGACGAGCTACTGGATATTCTAGCTACCCTTCAGGTCCCCATAGCACGGTTCCATGACAATATGGTGCGTTATTTATGTACGTTGTGCATCCTTTTTCACCAGCATTCAAAGTTGTTGACAGTGGGAGCGGTCAGAGCGATGTTCTAGTTCGTCCAGGGCGGCGAATGGGTGTCCTTGTCCCCACGAGGACTCCAAATCAGCAACACTATACATAATTTCCTGAAGAACTGAAAGAACTGGTTCATCTATATTCATGTTGATTCCACATGGCCCTTGGCCAGAGATAAGGGCAGGGTGCCTGACATTTTTATTGGGACACCCACCGACGAAGAGATTGCTACGGCACAGCTGCTTCTAGAGCTGGTAGAGGACCACCTTCTGGAGTTTTGGAGAGGCCATTTGGTTTGTTGCGAGGACAAGAAGGCACGATGGGGACTGCCTTCTCCAGAGCAGAAGATGAAGGTGCCTTCCCGTAAGAGGAAGGCAGGCGCCATCACAATC
>JAOVVI020018843.1:0-10257 GCA_028571085.2 Nepenthes alata
GTAATCCCTCAACTCCGTCTTGTCCCTGGAGGGTTCAGCAGCCGGTCTGCTGCTGCCTCCAGTGGATCTGGCAGTCCGAGAGTCTCATTCTTGGACTGTGTTGTGGTCTTTTACGAGAGAGTATCGGGGATTTCTTCATTTTGGGTTTTCTCTTAGGGACGTGCTCTCGGAGCTTTCTGCTAGCCTGTTCAGGCTAGGAACGCGGGAGGACGCGGGTACCGAAATGTTTCCGATCTTCTAAGGCCTTTTGGCTGGCATCTTCTTTCTCTGGCCAACCTTTTTGGTGGCAGGAGCAGAGATGGCCGCTGGTGGAGCCACCTGCTGTTGCGGCTCTTTCTGAACGCAAAGTATCTGAAGCAGGTGATTATTGGCCAGTATCTGCTCCACCAGTTGCTGGAAATAAAGCGGTGAAACCCTGCCTGTAGCCCCGTTGACCAGGACGTCAGCAGCATTGTCCTGGTCGGGGTTAGCAATGTCTCTAGCGGGATCGCTAGCCTGAGCTCTCGTGTTCACCATTGTAGAAGCAGAAGGTGACGAAGAGCTTGTGCATATTTTTAGTGGTAGGCTTTTTATAAGCGCTTCACACAGACGGCGCCAATGATGCGTACCTGGATCCAACTTTGAATAGATTTGGATTCTTCTGGATGGTTTGAACCGGCTCCATTTTCTTAGTACGAATCCTGCACACCACTAAAATGAACATGAGGTCAGCGTTATCGGCGGGAAGTTATCCCACCAAAAAACTCCGACGCTCATGTCAGTAAAGAAGTCTCCGAAAGAATGAAACTTAAAAGATTGAGAGTAAAACGGGAGAGGGAAGAGTGTATTTTTCCAGATGTAAGAGATGCGTAAGGCCTTTCTTGTATCTGGAAGGTGGGAAGGCGGAAAACGGTCGTGAGGGCTCATTTGTTGCATTGGAGGTTGTCTGTGTTTTGGGTTTGCTATCCTGAGAGTTTGGCTACAGAGAGAGAGAGAGCTTGTTTTCTCAGAACACTTTAGATTTCTCTGTATAATTCAATGCGTAAAAGTGAGCATAGCCAAAATGGTGAATCCAGGGTTTCTTTTATGGCTGAGAGGGTGATCTTCCTTCTTTGGAAGGCGTGATCCACTCTGTCTACCTTGGCTGGCTTACCCTCTGGAGCGGATGCCAGTTGCCAAGGTGGGAGTGATTTTTTTCTTGTGTGGCAGCCCACAGCTTTCAAAGTCTGTTTCCTTCCTTCTCAACATATTACCGTTGGTGTGCCTTGGCAAGCAAGGAATTGGGAAGATCTGGTGCCTTTCTCATTTGAAGGGCACAAAGCTTGTCAATATCCTTTCTGGTGTAAATCGAGATCGTGGAAGATGATTGGAAAGCTGTGGTTGGCCGTTGGATGAGTTGTTGGGCCGAACAGAGTAGGCCCATTACTGTAGAAAGGCGTTTATGGGCCCAAAGTGTAGAGCGCGGACGGTCAACGCCTGAGTTGACCGTCTATGCATTGGTCGCCTTCGTGGAGAACGAAGGGAGAGTGGCTAGCGATCCACTGATGGGCTGTGGGCCAGAATGAAATAGGCCCATCACTGTAGAAAAGCCTCTAAATGCCCAATCGAGCTGCGCATGGCGGTCAACGTTGAGTTGACCGTCTGCAATAAGTTAGCCGCCAAGACGGTCAACGCCAACGTTAACCGTTTCGTTTTGAGCTTTTCAGTTCCTAGGCCCGTCTTCTCAATGGGCCGTAAGAATGTTGACTGGCCTTCTTGGACTTCCGTTGGCCTCTCTTTGGGCCAGCCCATTATTAGTGTACCCATCAATTTTAAATATATATTTTTGTATGTCTTAAATTATCATATAATATTCATACATATTTTATATTTAACGGAAATTATATAAATTATGTTTAATTTTTAAATTTTTTATTTTAATATTTCTACATGTTATTTATTTGCAAAAGAAATATTGAGAATTACTTAAATTATCTTGATTTCCTATAATTTCTATACAAATACTTATATATGTTTCTAAATTAAATAATATAATTTTGCATGTTCATAATGTTTATTTCATGACACATATTTGAAATAAATACCAAAAAATTCTACATAAACTTAAATGAAGAAAATATTTTCTCCAATATAGAAAAAGTTAAGAAATATTTGTATTTGAATAGAAATTTTCATTTAACTATATATAAATCATTATAAAGAATTGATAAAATACACTCAAATATATCCAAATATATTATTAGTAAATTGAATATTAAACTTATTATCCGCAGGTTGAAAAAATGGCATTCAGCTTCGATTGTAAAGATTATGTATAGTCAACCCATTTACGGATCGTTAATAGTACAAATGGCATTTGACTCTGTAAAAATAATTATAACCTAAATTTTAATATTAATCATTTTTTATGAAGTTATTACCAATCTTTAATTCTTTATATGTTAGTATAATTTATATAATTATATAGTTTAACATATTTGATCATTAGTATTCAATTTTTGGATTTTTTATAAAAAAAAATGATATCATCAACATTTTAAAATTTTAATTATGATATAATTCAAGCATGTTTTATTCATTATATATCCATATATAAATAAATAAATATATATATATATATTATTAAGGGTTGGCATACTCTAACATTTATTTTTACCAACTCTCAATATTAGCGAACTTAAACTATCTTATAAGCATGTTGGATCAATAAAATGTTGATTACGAATTAGTTTTAGAGTGCTAGAATAATTTAATGTTTAATTGTAATCTAATGGTTCAAAATATTAATTTTTAGTTTCATTTTGATCATGTAGGTATATGGCCACCGGCCAATGGTGACTTTGTTTTAATTCGATCTGCACTTTCAGATATTTATCGTTGATACTCTGATTTTTGCTAAAAAGTTTGTATCACAAATAGCACGAGGTCAATTAGTTATTAATATTCAGAGTAACTTTCAGATGTAATTTTTATTGCCCTGTAATTTAATTATTATATATTACTTGGGTTATTTAACTGTATTTGATACTATTCTATAATCCGGTATCGGTTTAAATTTAAATCAGTAGAATAAAATATTAATTTTTAGGTTTGACACTAAATTTAGATTAGGATAATTATAGAGATCAAGATAAATATAAATTAAGAAATAAAATAATTTGACTTTGGATAGGAGAGGGTGACAAAAAGATACAATTTTGACCTAACTTTTGAAAGGTTAAATGGACGAGTTTTCCTCGCATTATATAGCAATAGTTTGCTAGGATGATTACATGTTGGGTTATTGCCATTTTAAATTTTAGTGAGAAAAACAAAATTATTAATTTTAATGGTAAAAGTTGCCCTCTCATTATTATATAACAAGAATTAAAAAGAAAAAAAAAAAAGAGAAAATAGATTCTCCATTTCCCGTGAAAAGAATAGAAATATGGATTTAGATATATAAAAATATGTCGTTTCACATTATTATTTTATAAAATAATAAAATATTTTAACAATTCATAAATAATTTCAATCTCGTATAATTTTGTATGATAATTATTATATAATAACACAGGATTCTATAATCTCTTACTTTATACGAAGATCATCTTTCATGGGTATATAATATGTATATGGGGAGTATAAACTTGGAGTTACCTTCTGTTCTACACGCAGGACAATAATTCATAAATAGAAGTTCTTTACCGTAAAAAAATTGTCATTAAAACTTTGTAAATGATTGCATTAATTATTCTTGAAATTGGAGATATTATCAAATAATAAAGTTATGATATTTTTATTAGGACCTGACCTACTATTTGAATTATGATGAAACATGCACGACAAGTACACACTATCGATAAATGCATAATTTTTATGTCGAAAACTCACCTTTAAACGAGGGAGAAAACCACGGTACTCAATGTTCAAAAATACTTCTATTATACAATGTCTCGGTTATACAAACCCCAAGAACAATATCAAACTATCTTTATCTCAAAACAAGTTCGTGCAATAGATGACACAAGATGAAAGAGAAAAAATAAAACCCGCTAAACGTTCTTCTCAATAGTAAGAACAGCGTACCCACGGTCGATGAAGACTGAAACTTGATTCGGAATGCAAACGGATGTATAAATCTTCCTTTTTTTCACTTTCTCTATCTTTCTCTTCTTTTCTCTCTCAAAATGACACTTAGAATGTAGAGAGTAAACCCTAGCATGCAAAAGCGCGTTTTTATTTCTCGGACCTGCACTCGAGCGCTAATGGGGTGCTCATCAAGTGCCGCGATTCTAGAAATCGCACTCGTGCATCGTAGTTTTGGAAATTGCGCAAGTGGTGCCTCGAGCGCTTGATGAGCACCCGCCTTAGGCGAGACGTTGTCGAACTTAGCTCCTCAGGCATTCATCGTGCGTGTGAAAATAGTCATTATTCGTATCACTAATTAGCATATCAAATGAGTATGAGCCACACAAAAATAACTTATAACCCAATAATTTTTTCTAATAAAATAAAAATAATATTCACCTAACTCAAATATAGAGCCAATCCAATACATAAGTTAAAAGAGATTTGAAGTCTACCGCAAAGGAGTCAATGTATATGTATTGAGGTGATAATAATGAGACCATTACTAAATGCCAGCTTCTCCTTCACACTACTGTAGTGAATAACAAAAAAGAGCGAATGACGCAATGGTCCAACAGAGAGAAGCATTCTTGGATCCTGTGAATCACAGAATCAAACTAATATCTCTTTGACAGCTATGAAAAATATACAAGGATCAAATATGGGGATTGCATTAGGCCCCACATTTTGGTTTAAAAGCTGCAGCAAAGCAGGCAAGTAAATTCTATAATGGAACAAGCATCCATATTTGGCATTACCCCGGCTTGCTTCGTCTTACTCTCAATTGCATTAACAAAGGGAAATGCACAATAATTTAGAGAGAAAAAATCTCAGCTTCTGACTCCATAGAGGATGAGAGACTATCCGAGTACTGGGGAACAGACAGAGTCGGTCTAGGGAGGAGCGAGGATATTGGCGAGAATTGAGAAAGAAAAATGCAAATCAAGCACTTCCATAAGAATTTTAAATTTACATTACCTATATGATCCGTGAGAAACTCAACTTTGTTGCGAGTGAAATGCGTAGTACCCAGATATTTTGTATAAAACTCTCACTCCCAAAATCTCTCACTTTCTCTCCTCTGACCTGAAAAATTGGTTGGGTTATGGGGGTTTTGGCTCTTCTATTTTCCTTCTAATTTGCCGATCCCAACTCCAGAACTTGCGAGATTTTATGTAATCTAGATGGAGATTTGAGTTTTACATTTATTCGGATTTTCTTTCCTTTCAAACTCTATGGATTTTGATTACTGGGTTCCTCAGATTTTGGGTTTTTGAAGAATAGCTGTTTGAGGTCTGTTTCTCGCTCTAACTCTACTTGTTATGCCTTGTTTTTGAATTGGATGGAAACTTGTTATTTATTAGCCGATGTGGTATGAATTTGAGCGTTTGTTCTCCCACAGATCTACTCACGAGGGTTTTGTTTATAGTCTTTTGAGAGATTATGTCCTCAGTATATTTTAGGATTTACGTACTTGAGTTTGAACCCAATTTTTACAGATTCTGGGTTTAAAATCCTTGATCATTTGGGTGTCCTTATGATATATACTTCGCATTTGATTTCCAGAGAACTTGTATTTTATTCCTGGGATCTCAAAGCTGATAGGGGTGAGAGCTGTTGCATGTAGAATCTTTTTATCCTAGCTCTTCAGTAATGCATGGAAGAGAGCAGTGATGGTTCTTGAAGAACAAAATCAGATGTCTAGTAACAGTAGCAGTGGTGGTGGTGGCGGCAGCAGCAGAGGTGATGGTGGTAATAGATCTTCAACAAAGGTGAAGCAAAAGAAGATACCCCGAAGAGGGTTAGGTGTGGCTCAGCTTGAGATAATTAGAATTAGAGATCAGCAGCAGAACGATGCAGAAAATGGCATTTTGTCATCTTCACCAACAATATCACCCACTAATTCTTCTGTGCCTGTCCCTTTTTTCAATTATCCTCATAATCAAATATCTTCTCCGATCCCTTATCATCTTCCCTCCCCAAACAATCTTCAGTCTCCAAATTCTGTATTTAGGCCAGTTCCTTCTCTTCCAAACATCAACAACTTCCAGTCAAGTTCATTTCTCCCTTTGAATCTGGCCAATGGTGGACACTTCGATGTTGGCGGGCCTTCGATTGCAGTTCCTGCCAATGTAAATTTTCCCAAAATGTGGCGTCCAAATGAGTTCAATCGTGAATGGGAGAATTCTAAGTTGGACCACGGGTTTCCGTTTAGAGCAAATATAAATTTGCCTTATGAAAGTAGCCCCATTGGACCTCTCCATCGCTTGCAG
The DNA here is from genome assembly GCA_028571085.2 of Nepenthes alata. Lineage (NCBI taxonomy): Eukaryota > Viridiplantae > Streptophyta > Magnoliopsida > Caryophyllales > Nepenthaceae > Nepenthes > Nepenthes alata. Next base: position 6,363 of record JAOVVI020018843.1, read on the forward strand.
CCAAGGACACCATATCGGCAACCTTCGTCATTGGTAAAACCACTTCATGTCTGCTAATGAGTTTTCATGGATGTTTCATTTGATCATAGTTTTTTATTTAATTTCATAAACTTCTATAGGTGAATGCCTCTTCGACAAATTCATCTTCTTTACTAAATTTCCAGATGGAGCCCCCTTCAAACCAAAGCTATTATAGCACTTACAGATCTCCATGGTCAGAGGAAGATAAGGTATCGTATTTTGCTTCTGACTAGTGGACAATCCACTTTATATATCATAGAATATGTATATTTGATTTACTTTATAGTTTAGGAGTCAATGGCTGTGTGTTCTATGAATTTGTTTCCTTTATATACGAAATCGTAGAATTTGCCAAAGGAAAATCTCTGCAAATTCAGTGTAATTATATTGCTCTGTGAGTTATTGATATGTTCCCTTCATTTTCTTGGTCATACACTTCATTTATCAATCAGAGATAGCAGAAGGGAAAATCACTGCTTATGTAATCTTTCTTATATACTTTATTAAACAATGATGAAGCAGTATGGGTATATTAATTACTTTGGGTATTGAGTATGATTTTATACACGTGAATGGTAAAAGCGATCAATCTCTTCATATTTGATTTTGGTTGTAAGTTACATTTGTTTAGTGGGTGGGTTATGACTGTTCATTCACATTCTGATGAAACAAATGCAATTATATAATCTTAAACAATGATTATCATAGCTCAGTATATTAGTGATACAAGTATGATTTCATGCTGAAAAAAATGGCTATCGCACCGTAGATCTGTTTATATTTGCTTTTAATTATACTTACAAAATGGTGCTAACAATGCTTTTCAAATTAATTAAGCCGGTGTTTTGAAGTATATATCCATTTTGAAAGTCTGAGCACAGGTAAAGGGAGCTCATTAGTATATATTCTTTGCGATTATGCTGTGATTATTCCACATCAGTGATATTATTCAACGTGTCTCTCTTTCGATAACTTATATCACTAATGCAGGAATGAATATTCAGTCTAAGAATTCAAGTGCCGTACTGTTAATTTCATATAGTTAACGTGTATAATTTAACCAAAAAATAAAGAGATGTATATGACTTGACGCTTCTTAAGCCGTGACTTCATTCTTAAACCCTTCTGAATGGAAGGGCAGGATCTGTTCCTTCTTGGTTTTAATTTATTTATTTATTAGGGATAAGAGTAGCTTCTTATATTAATCAAAGTCATATTTTCACAGTATTATCGGTTTAAAATCGTGAACTCAGAATAATCTTATTGGCAATATGGGCATTATCTTAATTATTATCTTGCTTCATATTTCTTTTACCACCAACTTAACAAATATAATATTCATTTTTGGTAGCCTCAGGTATCATAGTGCTATTTCACTATAGTTGCACATGCTATTATCAATTGCTGGTATTGATGACCTCATAATGCATCCTTGAATACACTAAAGTGTGGTCCACTGTTGAAAGGTAGCCTTGAAGGAAAAGTAGAGTTGTTTCTATGTGATCTAATGCTTACAGATTTTAGTCATAAAAAGAACATTTTAGATAATATAAAATAAAATCACGTATAATAGACCAAAAAATTGTCCAACATTTTCTTAGAGTTTGCTCATAGCAAAGCTTCATGCATTGTGTTGGCCATTTTTCCAAAGTCTTGATAACATGTTAAAGCATGCTGCTGGTGAATTTGGTGAATTTGTGGTATAGATGGTTGGTATGAAGAGGCCATATCCCTTCCCTCTCGACAATCCTCCAGCATCTTCTTTCATCGGCAAATCTCCCCCCGTTTCGAATCTTGTCCGCGGATGTGATGAATCTGCTTCGTGTGGAAATGAAAGCACATTGAACATGAACAATGCTTTCCCATATTTCAGGTCAGCTAACTTCAATTTCGTGGCCCCGAGTTGTAATAATTTTTTTTTTTTTTTTTGTTTTTGGAATCCCTTCTGTAAAATTGGGATAAAATTGAGCCAAAAAATTCCCATTCAAGAATCAGGAAATGATATATACTAGAAGGGGTGGGCCTCTCCCATCCTTAAATCTCCTGCACCCACCATTATCTTGGCAGGATTAAATCTCTAATCGTTTACAACGACATAAGGAGACTTTACCAAGTTAGTTGACACCTAAGAAGCACCGACACTTCTTACATGCTGGCATGTCGGTGTCCACCATGGCACTTGACTGTCACTCTCGGCATCCTTGTCTTCGTTTTTGTTTTCATTATTGAAGTTATATCATTATGTAACTCATTTATATTGGTCCCCCGGCATATATAGCTTTCTTTTTTATAAAATAATGTCATTATGTCGAGGTCATATCTGTATCGGGCATCGGTGTCCATGCTTATGCATTCTCGTGTTCTGACTTTGTGCATTTTGCATTTTCTCAGAGAGGCTCCCCCATTCCCAAGAGGGATACCTGAGCCAAAATCAACAAACATCTGCAGCGAAAATGGTATTACCAGTGGCGAGCTCCTCACGCTTGCTCCCCCTGCAAGTGTCTCACCCTATCCTAGCCCCAGATTTAAGCATCATTCTTCTAATGTGTCCTCCCATAATGAACAATTATACAATTTTGAATCATTAACTCATCAAGTAAGCTCACAAAAGGGAAAACCCGCTTTGATTTCTGCCTTTTACCCGTTCTACTTTCGTTTGAATAAGGTAAATTCTGATTGTTTGACCTTTTCTTTTTTATGAAACTTCCAAGCAAACTGCCGAAAACCCGGTTGTTGATTCCTGGCCAGGTGGGTCAAATCAGCTGCCTTTCTATCGGTTCTTCCCAGCATCGAAGGTTGAGGCGGTAACAGCAACGACAGATGCTACTAACCGTAACGGTGGAGGAGGAGAAAGCGTCGACCTCAACCTGAAGCTGTGAGCTTCTTTATTTTGTTTCCTTGTGCTTACCTTAGCATGGTAGTGCCCCTTCTCTTTAAGGGAGCATGCCAATGGTGGACGATCTTGTTTCCTTTCACAAAATAGATGAAATGTATTGATTTTCAGACTTTATATGTTTGGATGCTTCAAAAAAAAATCCCAGAAATTGCCCTTGTGAGGGTAAAGTCGAGAAGGAGAAAAAAAAAACAAAAAAATGAAGCGGGGAAGCATTTATTTTTGGCAACCAACCACATAGAGGCTTGTTTGGATGATGGTATATTTTGATGAACCAGAAAATTTGGTAGTTTTTATTATCTGTTTTGCAATATTCTCTTGGGTTAAAGCATAAGGCGGGTGGCCATCCTTTATTTGACCCATCAAAATTGGGGGAATTTGGTTTGAATCGAAGGCATGCCCACAACATATATTTATATATAAAAAAAAGTCCCTGAAATTGCCCACAAAATATATATTTAAATCATGTAAGATCATATTTAATATGTATTTAAATTCCATAAAGTTTTTTTACTGATTATTAGCCCTATAAAGTTTACAAATAAGATAAAAATCACCATTTTCAGATTTTGAAAAAGGGGAGAGTCTAGTGTTATGGAAATCTTTTTTATAATAATATAAAATAATAAATTTAAAGTAATTTAACTATTTTTAAAACTCTAAATATTGCTGAAATTTTATTCATTAGATTGCCTCTTCTTATACACAAAAGATTAAAAGGCTTGATAAAATATAGAAAATTGTAAGAGTAAAGAAGAGAGCCAAGCTTGTAAGTATTTTCCTATATTATAAAGCTGTTAACCTAATCAAAAATTCTAAAAGATACCCAAAAATTTTAAATAAATAAATAAATAAACAAAAATAATACAAAAAATTCAATAATGTTACCTGTTTTAGACCGATAATAATATTTATCTAAATACGTCTTTTTTAAAGTCTCTATAAATGAGGGTGCAATCGTGCTTGATCGCTATCTGGGAG
>JAOVVI020018845.1:0-10257 GCA_028571085.2 Nepenthes alata
CTTGTGGAATAGTGAGGAAATCCTTGTCCATAGTGACGTGATTCCATTAAATAAAAACATCCCCATCCAGTGGCAGCCGGGGTGGGGGGAATCAGCTGAGTCAACATCCGCTCAAAAGAAAATCTGGCTGAAATTGGCAGACAAAGACAGCGTCTATTATAGATCAACAGGCCCGAGGATAGAGAAAGATCAGCTGAGAATTATTAATAATTTTGATAAGATTTCGCAGTGGTTTGATAGACTAATCTGATTTCCAATTTTGTCAAAAGTCAGTTGTCACTGAGTTTTCTCATTGTCACTTGACAAACTTTCTGTTAGTTTATTTTTGAAAAACTTGCCAGATTAGTTCACTAGATGAGAATTTCTTTTAAAGATCACTTTCCCTCTTATCTTAGCAAAAAATTACTAGTGACTGAATTCATAATGTACATTTGGCGCCTATATAAAGGCACAATGGCCATGAGTTTGGAAGTCTGATTGTTAAAACACTACAGATTTCTGGCACTGATTACAGATGGCTGTGGGATTCCCCTTGCAAATCTTTTATCGCTTTAATGCCAGGGACTCCACCTGCAAATATTATTTGCAAACCAGGAAGTGTCCTCTAAAGATATATACATTTTATTTGGAATGCGGTTATTAATAAATTATTAAAAATCTATTTAACTTTGTAAGATCTGATAAATCAGTTATCTATGGATATTTGTATGTTTCATTGAACTAGTTGATTTTTTTCTTTCCCTTTTTTTAATACCTTCAGAAGCATCCTATTTTCATGGCACAATGTTGAAATGCTCAAGACTCAGGAAAAAAACTGTCCAATCTTTAAGGCACAGACATTTAAAATCAGCTCATTCAGCCAACAACAACAGAGAACTTTGAAACAAAAGCACACATATGCACGCAGCACAAACCGAGGGAGAACTGCACCCTCAACAAACGCACATAGATTACAAAAGGAAGAGTTAGAGGTGTTTTTTGGGGGGAGGGGGGAAAAGCAGTGTCAAAGAATTATATATAAGTATCTACTACACTCAGATAAGCTTCGGACAACAAAGCAGAATCAATTGTTCAAGGACCATTTTGCAACATACAGAGAGCATCATGTTGACACTGATTTGTTCTCATTGCATATCTAAAATATCAAGAAAGGAATCAACAGTGTGATTGCAGAGATGTTGATAAACTTCAATGACTAGAACATTTTCGCTTTGAGATATTGGTTGAGAAAGGAAAGATGGAACATTTCTATTACCTATTTGGTATTATTCGGCAGCAGGTGTTGTAGGGAAGGAAGGGGATAAGAAGAAGAAGAGTTTGAATCCAGAAGGAATAAGAGAAGAACAAACCAGACATATAGGAGAAATTTTACAAAAGAACAAACATGACATATAGGCTAAATTTAGAGGGGAGAAAGCATAAGCAATCTCAATATGATACCATGCGATCTGAACAAAAACCAGTGCTTATAAAATAAACTAGAGGCATCATTAAATTAGCAAACTACTCTAATTCAGTACGATGACATAAAGGGAAAAAAAAACAATTCAACAATATTAAATTTTATATAACTCAATAACACCACCTAATACATTTGTTTCCAAACTATCACTAAGCCAACAACAGGAGAGAAAAGGCGCGAAGGAAGCTCAATTGCGCAGGTTGCATTTCTCACTTTCCCAAAATGGATAGTTTACAAGACAAAAGAATCAAACAGATAATATCTGAAATATATTTGACAGTTACACACTATCCTATTCACTATTGTTGAAATTAGGGTTTTAAAGAATGTTAGGAGTGGAAGTCTCAATTCCTTCTTCCTGTCTCTCTTCATTATATATAGAATAACATGATCTTACAATAAAGGAGGGGAATACATCAATGAAGGAAATAAATAAAATAGAATAACTCTTCCTCTTGGTTTTCTCTAATTGGTATTGTGGTAATGTTCCTTATTTTCTTAACACTCTCCCTCAAGATGGTGCAAAAATATCGTTTAAACCCAACTTGAAAAAGATGAAATTCAGTCACTTGCCATCAGGGACTTCGTTAACATATTGGCGAGTTGATCACCCGACTATAAGAATAATGTGCGTATAACACTAGTTACGACTTTCTCTCAAGCAAAATGCCAATCAACTTATATATGCTTGGTTCTTTCATGAAGTAATGGATTGGACGCTATATGTATTGAAGTTTGATTATTGTAAAACCGTGGTATAGGAATATGAGGAGAAAACCCAAGATCCTAAAGAAAATGCCATAACCATAGAGCACACTCACAGAATGTGCCATCATGTTGTATTCTGCATCTGCACTATCACGATTTGTTTTTTTACTTTTCCACAAAATAAGGTTACCATCGATGAAGGTACAACACCCTGTAATAGATCATCTATCTATTTTTTAGTAAGGTGAAATATGGTAAAAACTGAAATTTTTTTGGCACTTGAATAAACAAGTTCTAGTGTTGTGGTCATCAAATGATGGGATATCTAGCTTTGGTAGATGGTGGTGATGCTGAATTCAGTTTGTTATATCCATAGGAGGGATCGTTTCAATCGATAAATTTAAATAAATATCCAAAAGGGTGGCATAGAAGTAGAAAACAAATAAAAAGAAAAAAAATAAACCGACCAAACCCTAGAAGGAGAAGTGAGCACCGATGGAAAAAGGGTGAAGATCAACAAAGTCGTAAAAACTGCAATGTCCAAGCAAAATGGAGGCTTAAAAACAAAGCCATCAAAGTCGTCCAAGTGGCATCATAAGGACCATCAGATGAAGATTAGGAGGAAGCAGTGGCAAGCAGGCTCAGGAGATAGACTAGCAGCCGCAACAACAGAAATGCATAAATGGGAGAGAGAGATCATAACCAATGTCCACGTAGAGGGTTCCTAGTCGTCAGATGAGGGAGTGGAGGATCAGGGTTTTGTTCGTTGAAGTGGCACATCTTCACCGTCCACAAGGAGCATCATTAGACTTCAAATGAGCGGGCGGTGGATTGTGGTTTAGCTGAAAAGGCTCATCACCACTGTCCACATGAAGAAGCACCAGGCTACAGATAGAAAAAGCGGTAAATCATACGTTCAGATAAAGTATGACACGCATATTACTTTCATCCACAGTTAGGGGACACGTGCATATGCGAGAGCTCCAACAAGTTGTTATTGGTTATAACTACTTTAGCTATATAAAACCTATTCAGTTACAAAGTATCAAATTATAATGATTAGGGAACTTTTATTGAAGCAATATAAATACGAGAATTTAATAGAATTAATCAAACAATGAAGTACATTTGAGCAACTTAATTACAGATCTATCCCTTCTCGAATTGAAATTTCTAACCTCTTTTCATTGTTTTTTTAAAAAATTTTCATCATTTTTTCTATCAGTTCTATTTGATTTTCTCATAAGAAAATTAATACAAAAGGACTAAACAAAGTTCTTACAAATTAATATTAAAAACGAGTTATGGCAAAAGAAACTCAAATGAACCAACTAATCGAGTCAATGGCCACAAAAAACCAGAGGCTCGATACTTTAGAGCAAAATAACAACCAACACATGAAGTAGCTTGAGCTCAACATAACCAGGCTCATAGAACTAATGAGGCACTTATTCAATCTACACTATAGATTACCAAGTAACCCATAGGATGCTCAGTCCCTTACTCAAACCCTCCATCTTAGAGGGGAGCAAGAGGAGCAACTAGGAACATTCACTGGAATGTCAAGATTGATTTTCTAAGATTTGACGGTGAGAACCCAAGTAGTTGAGTTTATATGGCTAGACAATTCTTCATGCTCCACCAAACCCACGAGAATCAAAGGGTGTTGTTAGACTCCTTTTACATGGAGGGGGAAGCCCTGATTTGGTTTCAAAGAGTGAAAGAAGCCAAAGACTCTGAAGATTGAGAGACATTCGCCCAAGCTTTGCTTGGCCAGTTTGGGAACTTAGCTTATGATAATCACATTGAATTATTATAGAGATTAAGGCAAATAGGGAGCATAGCAGAGTAGAAGGCCAAGTTCAAGGCCATCACAAATCAACTAAGCAATGTTCCATACCAGGTGAAATTAAGCTGTTTCTTGGAAGGCCAAAAAAACAAGATTCATTATCTCGTAAAATTGTTAAACCCAACCAACCTTCATCAAGCTTTTGGAATAGCCCAAATTCAAGAGAAGTTTGTTTTGAGTTGGAAAAAAGCTAACCAGGGTCAAAAAACCTCAATTGGAGGCCATACACATCATCACTCCCCGTCTAGGGCGACTGGCTCATCTTGAGCCACTACCAAACCAGAAACAACAATCCACCGGATCACACCTAAATAGATGAAAAAGAGAAGGGAATGGGGCCTTATGTTATACATGGAATGAAAAGTGAACCCAAGGCACGTGCCAGACTCTTAACTCTTCCTAGTAGAAGCGGGAGAGATAGAGGAGACAAGCTTCGAGTGGGGCCCTAAAGAGCCCCTACCTCAAGAAGTTGACACAGTCACAAATCCTTGGTGGAGATCTCATTACACGCAATTACAGGAGCCCCACGCTACAAGACCGTGTGTAACAATGAAGATATATGGAGTGTCAATGGTAGTCCTAATTGACTCAGGAAGTATCCACAACTTCCTTGATGCTACTTTGGTCCAGAGGACAAAGTCGAGAAGGTTGGAACTGATTAAAGTGGGAGTCCAAATAGCCAATGGTGAAATGGTGCAAGGAGAGGGGTCTTGCAAAGATGTGACTCTAAAAGTGTAGAATCACCAATTCGAGGCCAATTTCCTTATTTTAGCCTTGGGTGGTGCGACACAGTTCTAGGGTAGAATGATCTACCCTAGGTTCTATCACTTGGAATATCTTGACCCTTCAAATGGAGTTTCATGACAAGGACCGACTATGTGCCTGCACGGATTAAAAGAGACGAGGATACTGTGTAAGAGGGTAACACATGACTGGGAATTCCGGTCCAAGAAAACAAGGGAGTAGTGCTAAAACTCCTAGATAGCTCCAAATGAGGGGCAACGTTGGACTTACCAGAAAAGGTAATTAACTTGTTAAGGCCATTCAAATAAGTTTTTCTAGAACTGAGGGGGTGGCCTCCAAATACGGGTAGAGAACACCATATTGTGCTAAAGGAAAACTCCATGCCAATTACTGCAAGGCCTTACCATTACCTTACCAGAAAAGTAAAATTGAGAATTGGATAAAGACGTGCTTAGATTTATGGCTCATAAGACCTAATTAGAGTCCATACTCCCCATCGGTTCCATTGGTGAGGAAGGTAGATAGGACCTAGGGAATGTGCATGAATTATTGGGCCCTAAACAATGAAACGATCAAAGATAAGTTTCCCATTTTAGTCATTAATGAGTATTAAATGAATTTCTATGGAGCCACTATTTTTTCGAAACTTAACTTAATGTTGAGGTATTATCAAATTCGGTGGAGAAAATCAGACATACCTTAAATTGCATTTTGGACTCATGAGGAACATTAGGAATTCCTCGTAATACCATTCAGCTTGACCAACGCTCAGGCCATGTTCAAAGGGTTAACGAATGAGATTTTTCAGCCCTTCCTCAATAAGTTTATACTCATTTTTTTGATGATATTCTAATTTTGAGCCCTACGGAGGAGGATCATGAAGTGCAACTCCAGAATGTCTTACAAATTCTGAAAGCTCATCAGTTATATGCCAAGATGAGTATGTGTAAGGTTTTTTGAAACGAAATCGATTACTTGAGGCATGCGATCTCAATGGAAAGGTAAAAACTGATCTCTCCAAGATAGTGACCATGCCTGATTGCAAATCAACTAGGACAGTCCTTGTGGGGTTTTTTGGGACTCACAAGATATTGCTGAAAATTTACTTGAAACAACTAAACAATATCCAAACCTCTCATAACCCTATTGAAAAATAATGCGCTTACATGGTCTAATGAGGCCAAGAACGCCTTTCAAAGGTTCAAAACAAAAGTGTCCCAACCCTTTGTTTTGACCTTACCTGATTTCACGAAAAGATTTGTTATTGAATGTAATGCTTCGAGGATAGGCAATGGAGCTGTGTTAAGTAGATCACAAGTCTTATATTCAATGTTATGATCACCTCATATTGAAAAAAGGTCTAGAGAACAATTGAAATGGAAATAAAGAAAGAATTTCTGGTCATAAAAATAGAAATGCATGAATTGCATAAAAAGTTCTGTTAGTTAAAACACTAGCATATATTTAAAACTAAAAAAAAAAATCCTATTTTCTCGCAAGACACATTTGGATAAGTGAAGACTCTAGAGATTGACTAGAGGTAAGATTTTTGCGTTAATCCTTTCCTGAACCAGGAGTAACAACCAGGCGCCTCTGGAATTGCAAGATTATATCCGGGTTTGATGTTGGATAGTGGCTCCATGTGGCTCCCAACTGATTACTGCTATTTCCATTTTTCATTTTTCTGTTTATAGTTGCTCCCTTATTCTGTTTCGGTTCTGCAGTGGCCATGTGTTTACATACGTATTTTGTTTTACTCCTTCCTGCTTATATAATTAACGTGCATTGACAGGAGAGATAAGAAATACAAACTGCTTCTTTCTTTCTACTCTGCCCCTTCCCCTCTTTTCCTCTCTCTGCTCCCTCTCTGTCTTCCTTTCCCCCTCTCAGTTTCCCTTCCCTCTGTCAGTTCTCCCCTACCTATGTGCTAGGAATTGGCTAAATACTGTCTCGCCGTTGCTAAACGTATCATTTTGGTGCTTTCATTGAGACAATGGCAAAGGGAATGACCACACGGTACAAGGCTCTGGAAGACGCCATCGCCAGCGTTGCACAGGAAGTCAAGGAGGTCGTCGCAACAGTACAGCACCATTCTGAACGCTTCGCCCTCCAATCGACGACTACTGACCAAATTCAACAAGCCCTTAGTGAGTTCCAACAATCTTTCATTGATATTCGCCAATCCCTAACCCGACTCCCTTTCCCCATCCAATCCCCCTTCATTGCCTACTCCTCCCACAATTCCAGTACCCCCCACGGTTTCCTCCACCTTCACCCCTCAAACCGTAACCCTATCCTTCCTTTCGGCCCCACAATTGGACGTCTTCAACTCCTCTCAGATTCGATTGCCCAAACTCGAGGTTCCCTTCTTCGCTGGCAAAAATGTGGTGGGATGGTTGTTTCAGATTGAGCGGTTCTTTCTGTATCATTTTACCCCAGCGGATCAGAAACTTACCATTGTTGCGTTTTACATGGTTGGGCCTGCTCTCCAATGGTTTCAATGGATGCATGCCACTCGCCAATTATCGACATGGGATGTGTTCTCCAGAGATCTCGAATTGAGGTTTGGTCCTTCTTCCTATTTAAAGCATGAAGCCACTCTTCATAAGCTCCATCAAACTACTTCAGTTTTGGCGTACATGACGGAATTCGAAGCTACTTCCACTCGAACTACTGGGCTCTCTACCACCAATCTTCTGAACTACTTCCTCTCTTGGTTACGGGATGACATCCAAAGAGAGTTACTATTGTTGAAACCGCAGACGTTATAAGAGGCCATCGGCATGGCTAAGCTGGTAGAGGAGAAACTGGATAGCAGCCGCTCTCTACACCATCGTTCACCAGCGACCAAACCCCCCAACCAATTTTCCTCCACCTTTGCTCAAAACGTTACCTCCATCAAGTACACCAAATAGATTGCCCATCAAACGACTCACCAGCAGAGATGGCAGCTCGGCGGGAAAAGGGGTTGTGCTTTAATTGTGATGAACAATTTACACCAGGCCATAGGTGTAAACCTCCCCAATTTTTATGTATGTTGGTGGAGGAAGACAGCTTGGGTACAACGACAACTGCAACCTCAGAGACTATCACAGCAAAAGGAGAATTTTCATCCGATCCTAGCCTGGAAGTAGAATCCCCTTGCCCGGTACCTAATCATGCCCCCACTATTTCTCTTCATACACTGGAGGGCCACTTTGTCCCCTCCACCCTGCGGTTGCAAGGGTTTATCATGGGTCATCCTATCATTATTTTAAAGGACAGTGGTTCCACCTATAATTTCTTCCAAACACGCATGGCCAAACATTTGGGGCTGCCAATTGAACCCTCCCAACACATCAACGTCACGGTAGGGAATGGTCATTCTCTTCACTGTGAGGGATTGTGCACTAATGTCCTAGCTACCCTGGGGAAATCCAAGTTCAGAGTCGACCTCTATCTGCTACCAATATATGGCGCCGATATAGTGTTTGGAGTTCAATGGTTAACATCAATTGGACCGGTGCTTTTCGACTATAAGGCACTGTGGATGAGTTTTGAGCATGAGGGTCGCTCGATCACATTACATGGACTACCTAAGGCCACCATGGCTACCATGACACTAGGCCAATTGCGAAGGGGAGAAGTCACCAAGTCCGTTGCCACATATTTTCAACTAACCGTGCAGAAGGCTCCTGGAGAAGTGCTGGCTGACAATTCACTGGATGCTTCCCCTAAATTTAAATTCCCTCCACAACTTACTACGGAATAGGCTAATTCCCTACATCCTCTCCTCCTATCTTTTATTGACGTTTTCTCCATTCCACGTGGTTTACCCCCTCACCGCACAATGGATCACCGCATTCCCCTCCAACCAGACTCCTCCCCAGTAAACGTGAAGCCATACCGCTACCCTCATTTCCAGAAAACCGAAACAGAGAAACTGATCCACGATATGCTAGAAGAAGGAATCATCCAGCCAAGCACAAGTCCTTTCTCATCCCCTGTTTTGCTGGTAAAGAAGAAAGATGGCAACCGGCGTTTTTGTGTTGATTATCGAGCACTGAATGCGATAACAGTGAAGGACCGGTTTCCTCTTCCAACTGTCGATGAGCTGTTGGATGAACTCCATGGCGCGAGGGTTTTCTCAAAGCTGGATTTGCGAGCGGACTATCACCAGATGAGAGTTAACCTGGAGGATATACATAAGACGGCTTTCCGAACTCACGAAGGCCATACGAATTTCTAGTCATGCCATTTGGTCTTTCCAATGCCCCTTCTATGTTCCAGGCAGAAATGAATGCAATATTTCGGCTCGTCCTCCGGAAATTCATCCTGGTATTTTTCGATGACATCCTAGTCTATAGTCCTTCCTGGGAGCATCACCTGCGGCATCTTCAGTTGGCCCTTCAGATACTGCGGGACAACTCCTTTTATGTCAAACCGTCCAAATGTGAATTTGGTTGTTCATCCATATCCTACTTGGGTCATGTCGTGACTAACCAAGGAGTAACCGTGGACCCAACTAAGATCTAAGCAGTCCAAAACTAGCCAACCCCGGTGAATGTCAGGCAGCTTCGCGGATTCCTGGGGCTAGCTGGTTATTACCGCCGATTTATGGCCCGTTATGCACAAATTGCCTCCCCTCTCACTCAATTGTTACGGAAGTCTGCATTTGTTTGGAATCCGACAGCAGAGGCAACTTTCCAATCTCTCAAGGCTGCCCTTACCTCCACAACTGTTTTGGCTCTACCAGATTTCACTCAGCCATTCACCATATACACTGATGCCTCCGACACCGGAGTAGGAGCAATCCTGATGCAAGCAGGCCATCCAATCGCATTCTACAGCAAACACTCCTCCCGGTTGCGCTATCACGGAGGCCGTGAGAAAATGGCGCACATATCTTCTGGGGTCCAAGTTTACTATACAAACGGATCACCAGCCCCTTAAGGCTCTATTAGCGCAGACTATTCACACTCCGGACCAACAATGCTAGATCACCAATCTATTAGGCTACGATTTTGACATCATATACCGGCCTGGAAAGGAAAACAGACCTGCGGATGCCCTGCCTCAACGGCAAGAAATATCTTGTCATGCTCTACAGGTTGCCTCTCGACCCGTTTTGGCCCTGCTGGAGGCCCTTCGACACTTTCACAAGCGTAACCCCACTTCTATTAACCTCATCTCCTCCATTCAAAATCAGCCAGGTACCCATGCTGAGTATTCTATGAAGGATGGGCTCATCTTCTACCGAGCCAAAATTCTTGTACCGACAGAATCGGCCTTACAGGACCTTATTATGCAAGAATATCATAATTCTCCCACAGGGGTCATGGGGGCTTCCAACGCACATTCACCCGAATTGCCCATATCTTTTACTGGCCCCAAATGCGCAAGGACAACTGCGAGTTCGTTCAGCATTGCCCCATATGCCAGCAAGTCAAGGCCCTCACGATAGCACCTCAAGGCTTGTTACAACCACTCCCATCCCAGGTAAAATTTGGGAATC
>JAOVVI020018846.1:0-10257 GCA_028571085.2 Nepenthes alata
AGAATAAGAAAAATTAAAGAAACAAATAAATTCTGGTGAACTAGTCATCGTCCATGTTTTCCAAGTCCTCGTCCTTGTTGTCAAGGTCCTCGTCCTTGTTTCCCAAGTCCTCGTCCCTGTTTTCTAGGTTCTCGTCCTTGTTGTCAAAGTCCTCGTCCTTATTTTCAAGTCCTGATGTAATCCCACATTGCCCGAGGAGGCTATGTAGTCCGAAAAATGGGAAACGGGATCCGTAACCCACACACTTTCAGCACAAGACCCGGGGGTTCAAGGGTTGGATAAAGTTAGCCTTACTCGAATACAAAGGCATGAGAGTTTTATAAAATAGTGTTCTCATTAAAAAATGGCCTCTTCAAGAGCAATGGCAGAAGGAATGAAGGGCACCCAAAAAGCCTTTTCAAAAGTAATAGTCACAAGAACCGCGAGCTTCCTTAAAGCCTCCTAGGCGAAGGACTAAAGCTGCCTCAATCATGAGTGGGATCAACAGTCGTAAGAGTCAACAGGAACAATGGCCACGGAGCCACGGTCTCCAAAAAGCCTCCTTAACAATGAACTCTAGAAGAGCAATGTTTTCTGAAAAGCCCCTTCAATAATGCAACTCTATGCCGTAATGTTGGTTGAAAAGGCTCTATACATAAATGCGAAAACTAAAAACTAAAATTAGAAAATGGGTTGCCGCCCCAAAATTGATTGCAGCGCCGCTGAATACCACTCCCCACCGATCCCACCCCGCCCCACATCCATAGACCAACCACACATCAAGCATCCGATCCATTTTCTGAAGAAGTACTTTATTGGATTCTTCATTTTGTTGTTGCCAATGATCCATCTCATTTAAATTTTAAGAATCAGTTGGGATCAAAAGTGTTCAGTATTTTTGTTAAAGTGCGTGCCTTAAAATCCAGCTACGTAAATTGATTTGCAAAGGTCATTTGTGTTCTTTTTCAAAGTGAAAAATAGAATTTCTTGACATAAGAATTCAGAATTTCATTAAACCAACAAAAAATTAAGTGGAACAACCTCATACAAGACTAATACAAAGGGGGAATTTAAATATAAAAATTATGTTATAGAACTTACAGAATAGCAGATTCTATTCTAAATATGTGCAACAAATTTACCGATTTTGTGCCAATAATTTAAGAGGTTAAGATTATAAAATTATTTCAATGTATTTAAACTTGTTATTATAATCATAATTGTTTAAATTGTTAAAATAAAATGTTCATTATTGTAAGCATGGGGAGGATAAAAATGAAACCACTTCAAGGAGACTTTTGGATGATCTCTTGTTCATGCCACTTAATTCACATAATTACTCTCAAATTCAAGGCCTCCATTGAATCTTTTTTTTTGTACAAACCCTATTATCGTTAATGATATTGATTTTTGAGATGATGAAGATGAGGATGGATCTATTATTTCTTGAGAATGATTCTTGTTATAACCAAATTGAGTTCCTTGACAAAAAGCAAGAACATAACCTGAATTCAAAAGATAAATAGGAAGAACTAGATTCAATTTCAAACGTTGATTCAAGAATGAATCCAAAATACCTAAAAATTAATTTAGAAATAACTGATATGTAAAATTATAACAATTAATATTTCAATACGTAATAAATATACGACGAATAAATAACTTAGGATTCCTGATATTTTCACATTTTCAAGATTGCAAGGGGGGCATTTCAAACTCAAGGGGAGAGCCTTCATCAGAGAAGGGTACCTCATATGGATCGACCATTCGCTCTCATAATGTCAGCTATCCGATTATTGCCATCCTTACAAGAACACTTTTAGGGGCACCTGCTATTTCATTCCATCATAGTATAGTATAGTAACATATTAGCATAATTTTGCTATCATCATGCATCAGCAACACAATAGAACAATAGAATTGAAATACACCTCCTCTCATAAATCTTCTATCCTTAATACTATCTTAGCTTGTTACCCATATACACGGATAAATGATTGTGGACTATTAGTAGCTTCTCTTAAAAAAGAATGACCGACAACTAACTCACAAAGAATAGTCAATAACTCCTCAAAGAAATTACTGACAATTACTTAATTTATTGGGCATCAACCGCCCGACATAATGGTTTAAAAATCTATATAAATAAAAAAAACCTTAGCATAATAAATGCATCTTAAGATCCATTAATTTTATTATCTTATGATAAAATATCTAGCAATTGTAGCATTTAAGCCTGCATATCAAAAAGGTCAAGCGCATATCTTCCAAAGCATCTCCTACCCACAAAATCTTCTTAAAGTCTAGTCAATAATTCTCTCTTTTTTTTTTTCCTCTAATTTATTAGTTAGATAAGATTATAAATTTAAATGTTAGAGAATAAATTGAGAAGTCAGTTCCATTCATTTGAACTCTCATTTAAATTTGTATTGTGCAGCTCTAGATTTAAGGATCCAAAAATTCAATCCAAATACTCTTGGGTCCGAATTTAATTTAAAGTACACATTAAAATTTTTTTAATTTTGATCATATTTCCATCTTATCCTCCTATAACAACTCCCAAAAGTGCAGTTGCCACTTGCAGGAAAATGAAGGATTAATATAGGTAAGATCTAAATCAAACATTTGATTGGACATAATCTAAGGCAATGCATTTGATTGGACATAATCTAAGGCAATGCATTTGATTGGTAAATCAACATAACTAAGATAATTTTCTACTTGTTTCTCCATTCTTACTACTTTGTACCGTACTCTATCACAAGTAATCAAATAAGCATTTAAAACGTGAGACTGAACAGAGCTTATTAAACTTAAAGTAATGACAGCTATTGTGTTTTTGCTATGGAGATAAGCCAAAGAGTCCAATTAGGGTGTTTCCATTTTTATTGTTCCACATAATTAATTATTAGGATTTTATTATTATAATTTGGACGACTAAAATTTTGAAAACTTATATTATGTTAAATTTATGTTATAATCATATCAGTCCAATTTGCCATGATAAAATCACCATTGTTAGCTTCCAAGATGGTAATGATACATTACAAAGAAGAAAAACTTTTTAAAACGACTAGAATATACAATAATAAACAATGACCACAAACAAATTCTATATCACACTCGATAAGATCGGCTATATAAACCCATCTTCACCATTCCACTTGATTCAATACAATATCATTCGATAGGACAAGTACTTTGTCAAATTGCCAGCATCATCAAAATTTGAGACCTCAAGTTTTGGCCATCATTTGCTTCCACCGGTAATAAATTGTGAATGTTATCTTGGAAGCAATCATAGAACTAAACAACAAAACAATGCTTCTAAACCAACCAAAGTGGAGCTAGTTCAGAAGGGCTATTTGCTTGTTTCTCACCGTCTACCAAATACCGCGACTTCACATGCTTTCTGACATCCAAGCCACTTGATCGAGATCTCTTAGGTCGATTTGAGTCATTAGTAGCATCTCCGGCCTCGTCATCATCACTATCTAGTACTTTAAATCCCAAATGGGTCTTCATGCTAATCCGCTTGGGAAGATATACATTGAGGTAATAATTCACGACATCTTTTCGAGTTTTCGATAAGAAAAATGCCATTGCAGGGTCCAGGAAACTACTACCCTGTGACACCGGGTTCATTCTCACCAAGGAATCGAACTTTTTCTGTTGCTCCATGGTCCAGGATTTGGAAACGTCTTCTCCCATCACATCAAACTTCCAACTTTGAAAAGCGGGACCCAGATTAGAGTGCAGCCTCTCCCGTTCTTCTGCAACGTGGAATTTGATGCAGTCTGAAGAACCCGGTGAAGTGCAGCTGCAAGAATCAGATCTCCCCTTTCCGATTTTTCCACCTTCAGCTCCTACACAGCTGCCTTTGATTGGCCATGTTCGGATACCCAGCCACCTTGAATCATCCCAGTTAGTACCACCCCTACGACAGAACTCCTCATTGCATGGCCCCTTCCACTCTGGCACATCTGCTTGAAATCGGGGGCCCACTGGAACTACCAGTCTGGGCTCACCATCATTGAGATATTCTAACCAATCGACTGATTTTCGTCGAGAACAACGATTTCGTTTTCTTGGCTTATGCATGTCGAAAGTTAATCAAATTTACATAATCATTCTCACCAGATTTCAGACGATCACTAAACTGGAAGAATCGCTTGCTGCATCATGGTACAGTCACAGGCTGAAACTTTGGTGTATGTGGTTGTTGTGAAGAAAAGGCATAATCCAAAGAAGTGCATAACATTGATGAGTCTGCCAAAGAAGAGGGCATAAGCCAAAGACCTCTCAACTCACCGTAATCAGGCGGGGATTCCACCTGAGTGCATAATTCCATAGTGAGCTACCATGTGTTCTGTAAACTTGTTGCATATATCCAAAACAACAATCTTTGAACTGAAATAGTTAATATGTAAGACTCAAGAGACCAGGCCAAGGTATCAGAGGGCAACAATACAGTGAAAGAGGGAGCATAAGACTTGAGTAACAGATATGGATGCTAAATATACCAACTCAATGAATTCGTAGAAACTCAATCTTTTGAAATACCAAAAGGCTTATCGTTTCCCATTAGAAAAATAATTAGAAGACTGAGAAAGCTTCATTAACAACTAGGAACTTGTTGTTTTTCTTTTTGAATTATGCAATTCCACGGGATGGTAAATGAAATGTATTAATGTAGTAAGTCTTAAAGAAGATTAATGGGCCAATAGTGCCCAAAAGATGGGCATGCATGTATCACTCAATAAATTCATTATTAAGGGAATGAGCTTGTAGGCTTTACTTCGAATCTAATTATATAAGCTATAGTAGTTGCCAAAAACAAACAAAAAAAAAGTTATAGTAACTGAAAATGTCGTATAATAGGAATATAAAAGAATAATTACTGTGCTTTTTTATTTTTAATCAGAAAAATAATCATATATAACCAACAAAGATAGAGTTTCTCAACATCTATTTCTATGAAAACTAGCGCACCCAAATTGCAGCAAAGTAGTTTTCACTCGATCTAGTAAAAGAAAAGCATAATTTCGCTTTAGTTTGGATCAAAAATAAATGATGCAGTATATATAGTAAATCGGGTACAAAGTAATAGTTATTACTAAGTAAAGCACATAAGCAATCAGATTCGGTACTAAAGATGGAACGAATAGATCAATGTGCCTTTTGATTGTAATATTATACAGAGATGTCCCACTTGCTTTCATATACATGCATTACTTCTTTTCAATCCATGGCATAACCCTCCTCGATAATTTGGGTACAAAATAAGGGTTTTTTTAACTTAATAAAGCTCAATAGAAAGCCTATCTAAATCTATCCATCCTTTTATGGCACCCACCACTATGAAGATATTGATAGGTGAAAAACGACATGGACTTTCACAAAGTCTCAAGAATAACTTTCTTCTATCCTATAATTATAACAAAACTCATCAAGAATTATTATGATTCAATACAAAGTCAAATGGTATTGACATCTAGAGTGGTATTAACAAATTTATTATCCCAAAAAAAGTTACCACCTAAAGAAATGCAATATATTATATGAATATGATGATGTAACCACATAATTTCACTAAGTAAGGCGCCTATTCATTTTGATTCAAAAGAACATAATGATAAAATCATACAATCTCACTAAATAAGATCAACTAGGTATCTTTTTGGGCTATTAAGCTCGATTTATAGCACACGTAGAGAATTTGGATTTCACTTATGTTGGCAGCATAGTATAGGAGACTACATTTAATCAGTAAGATCTCTAAATTTTTGTACAGAAAGAGCGAAGAACAGTGAAGCAGATTCAATAATTTCAAAAAATAGAAAAAGCCGTCGACTAAGAAAGAAAATCAAAACCCCATTTGAAACGACAAAAACCACTTTACTGCATCTGCACAACTTCAAGTTCTTGATTTGAAAAAAAAAAACCCACCCAATTCGCGTGCAATACCTGAGTTTCCTCGACACTATCAAAAATCCTTTGTTGAACAGTTCTCTAGGGCACCCTAACAATTCATCACTATAGCGTTAGTTTCGGTTTATTAGTAGACACTGCAACTTGAATTTTCGAGAATTATCTCGCTGACATCCTGCTCTCGCTGTTCGAGTGAGACAAGTCGTAACCCTAGATTGTGGGACAAAATTTCCGATTTCATGCAGAGTTTCGAAGTTCTAAATCTTTTCGAAATTCAATGCTTAATCAAACAATTTGTGTACGATTTGCAGTTAGTACCGATTATTAAAGCTAAAATTTTGCGCAATTTTTGTTTTCTTGAAGAAGTAACTATTTGATCTGTGGTAAAAACATTTCCTGAGGCATGATTCTAGGGATTCACTGTTTAAGAGGTTAGATGAGATGCTAAGACTTCAAACCCATTGATTATACTGTGTTTTCAAATGATCTTGAAAGCAATTTTATCATTTCCTTAAAAGAGAATAATAGTAGGGATATTTGACATACCTTTTGTGGAAATCCTTGGGTGAGAAATTCTTCCTCAATATCAAACTTCGAAAAAAGAGAAAAAAAAAAAAGAAAAAAAAAAGAGAGATAACCAATGAAAATTAGAGAAAAAGATTAAGTGGGATAATAATTAAAAAATAAAAAGGAATAAATACACACTTTTCCCTGCCTTGCTCTCAACTCCTAAATCAAATGGGATGAGAGCATTCTCCCCAAGGCTAGACTTCTCTAGCCATTCTACACAATAAGCTTCCCCCTTGTGCCTTCTTTTAAAAAGAAAAAATGATAAAAAAAGAGAGATGAAGAGTCCATTTTTATATGTATATAGTTTTACAATTATAGAATTCTAAATAATATTAATAGATTATATACGTACCATAAAGTAAAATTTAATTCAAAAGATTTTTTATTAGATTTATGAATTTCATAACCCAAATCTACATATTATAAATCAAAATAGAGTTTTAGAGGTTTATGACTATTTCTTATCTTATTTTATAACTTTTAAATCAGTTAAATTTTATTTAGATTAGATAGTTGAAAAGATGGGATAGAAGGTAGGTTTAGGAGATTGGTGCTATGTACTTAAAAAAAAATTTTATTAGTAAAAATGTTATTTACAGTACAGTTTTATAATAGTTTTAAAATTGTTGGCTTCATTTTCGTGTGATGTGTTTCAATAGATGAATTTTATTAATATTCAATACTTTCATGTTGAAGATGTTCCTTTTGTGTTATTGGACTTCTTATTTATATAAGTTCTAGAAATTTTTTTCTTTTTTTATAATCCTTCTTTAAGTTAATTAATTAATTATTTGTTAAGTAAACACTTGTTACTTGTAACTCTATAAATTCCTTCTTACATCATTCTTCTATAGTTTCGTAAAGTCCTCGAGCGTTCTTCTATATTTACATAATTATTAAAAGCTACATATAACAGCTCGTTAAGATTGATCTATACTATCACGCAAACCGTAGTAAAAAAGGTTATTGATTTCTTCTCAAAATGGTTGGGCTATAGAAATATTTTCTTAAACAACATGTTTAATTCATGGTTAACATGACTGTTTTGATGGTATACCCATTTTTAGTTGAATAATTTTTTAACTTTTATATGATTTATATAATAATGTAGACGCTAAGGTACATATCAAGCGCTATTTTTATAACAAATGATACACGTGTTCTCTTTAGATGTTTATTATACACCACTCGCTTGTGCATTGATAAACTCTTACATGAATATCATATAACCCTTTAACATTTTTTAAAATTCGGATAATTATCGACCAACCTTCAAAAAATGTCACACAACCCTTACTTGATTTCCGGGCAAATGATGCACATACTCTCCTGAGGTGGCTATTATACACCATTTGGTTTGGTCTTAACAGACCCTTATACGAATATCACATAACCCTTCAATATTTTTTAAAGCTCGGACAATCATCGACCAATCCTCATAAAAACGTTGCGCAACCCTTACTTGATTTCTCCACCTAACCATTGGTAACTTCTCCTGAAGAAGAATGACCCACAACATTCTCACAAAGACTGGCCATTAACTCATTCTTAAAAGGAATTGTCGACAACTACTTAGCTTATCGGGCACTAACCACTCGACATAGTAGTTCAGAAACCTATATAAATAAAAAGAACTCTTAATACAATAAAATTATCTTGAGATCCCTCAATCCTATTATCTTATAATAAAATATCTAGTGATTACAGCACTTAAGCCTACATATCAAAAAGGTTAGGAGCTCATCCTCCATAGCATCTCCTTACCACAAAATCTCTTAAAGTCTAGTCTCCCAATTTTTCGACTATTTCTCTCTCCTTTATTTTTTTTTTAATTTATTAGTTAGATAAAATTATAAGCTTCAATGTTAAATGATAAGATGAAAAGTTAGTCCTATCTATCTGAACTCTTGTTTAGGTTTGTAGTCTGCAGATACAGATTTAAAGATCAACAAGTTTAAGCCCAATACTCTTAGGTCCAAATCTAATTTAAAGTACACATCAAAATTGTCTCAATTTTGATCTCATTTCCATCTTATTTCCATGTTATCATGTGGAAGAGCAACCCACCTCCTAATACATCTCCCAAAAGAAAGGATTGACATATGTAAGATCGAAATCATACATTTGATTGGAAATAATCTAAGGCAATGCATTTGACTAGTAAATCAATAGAAGTAAGATAATTTTCTACTTGTTTCTCCATTTTGATGACACTGTACCGTGTTCTATCTCACCTAATCAAATGAGCCTTCAAAACTAGAGGCCAGGAAAAACTTATTGAACATAGAGCAATAATAGTTAATTTTATTAAATCTATCTTATAATTATATCAGTCTAATTTATTGTAATAAAATTATCATTATTGGCTCCCCAGATGGTAAGTGTTGGGTCCGGTATCACGTGCCAACCCGAAACCAAAAGCATATCGAAGAAGTCTCTCTAAGGCGGGAAGCATTTTCAGATTGGCGAAAAAAATATTCTTGGTAAACATTTTTGGGCTCGTTTTCGAGGGAAGACATTCATCCCTTTCTCCAATAAAAGGACAAGCCCCTGTACAAAAAAAAAGGAGGAAAGAGCATAGAGGAAAGTCCCAAAACAGGGGAACAAAATCCCTTACAAAGAACGATCTGATGCAGCCACTCCTATAGACTGACCCAGCTTTCCTTACTCGTCGCTGGGGAAGACAGAGCACGAAGGTCTTCCTCAAGGTAACCCTACTCCTTTCCGCTGCCCATGAGCCGAGCAAGGCACGAAGCCCTCTGTCAGTGACACCCCATTCTCTACGCTCATGTTTCCGTCCAAGTAGAGCGCCGAGCTCTTCTATTAACAGTGGTCATCTCTCCCTCTGCTCCCGTCGCCATCGAAATAGGACACGGCGTTCTCCCAGCAACAACGTCCTACCATTCCTCCACAAATCAGCGTCAGGTGGAGCATAGAGCTCACAATCAATGGAGCGCAACAATTAGTTCCACGAATCAGGCGAAACAACACCCCCAACAGTGGCGGCCCTTCCTCCTCATGTTCTCATCAAGAACAGGGCATGAAGCTCCCCCAAATAGTGGCCAGATTTATGCCAGATCGAGCCCAGAGCTCCTCAACGGAGGTAGAGCCCGAAAGCTTTCCCTAAACAGGAAATCAAAGACTCTCAGCAGAACAGAGATCGAAGGCGCGCCCCTACTCTGGCGTCCCATTGCCGTCTTTCAAATCCGGCCAAATGGGACCGCGAAGCCCTTGGCTGGAGGCGCCCAGAGTTCCCTGATGCTCTCGACCAAGCCTAGTGTCGCATAGCTCTCCGAGAGCGTCGTCTAGACGCATTAGCAGCGAGGCCAGGGGAAGCCTCTCAAATGGTGCTCAATACCCTCGAGCAGAAAGGGTGTGATGCACCTCGAAAAGTCACCCAACATCAAGTCAATAAGTGGGGCGCCGTTCCATGCTCCGCCCAGAAGTGCCGACCAGGGTCGTTCGGCCTACTTATTTGGCCCACGGTGAAATCTGTACCCGACCGCCCACTGGGGCAGTCTGGTTGGATGGGCCCAACAGGCCGCCCACTCATTTCGGCGCATTTCGGGAGATCTTCAAATATTACCAAAGCCCACGAACACCTCTAAGCCGCCCTCCGCGGGCGCACCTCTAAGCCGCCCTCCGCGGGTGCACCTCCAGCCGCCCCTCTGTCGAGTGCACCCATAAGCCGCCCCTCTGCCGGGCGCACCTCCAAGCCGCCCTCCGCGGGCGAACAGGCAAGCCGCCCATCTGCCGGGAGCATTCATGGGGCTCAAG
>JAOVVI020018849.1:0-10255 GCA_028571085.2 Nepenthes alata
GATTATCCTTTGTCGCTTGAACAATCCTCAATTGACCCCTGGCCAACTCTTGTACGAACATTGTGTGACCTTTGCTTGACTTCTCTACTTGAATATATCACGTACTAACATTGCATGTCCTCTATATGACTTGTCTATTCGTCGTGGGACCCACAAGGGAATGAACCATAATCCAGTAAGCTTCCCCTCACGACCTTGTGAGGGTTCCCTTGCCTTACTAGTGGTCAACATTTCTTGCCCTTTGGCAACTTTATCTCAATGGAGATCTTAGCACAGGTCTCCATAAGCTTAAAAAACACTCTTTTTCGCTCTTTCGAACTTGGATTATTTCCACTTTACTTCGGCTTCTCCATGGGTGAATAGCTCCCCCTTGCACTTTTTCTCGACCTTCTCTTCTTGCTACATTGACCAATCTTTTCATTGGTCATCTTGGTATTGTTCTTGGCAATCGAAGTTTCCATCAAGTAGCGGCTTGAACATCTGTTTCCCTTGCTACAACTGAGGCATCTATAGCTAACTTCTATTGGCTTTTGCCTAACACCGTGCAAAAGCTTAGCTTGTCAAGCTTCCTTGTAAAATCATATTCAACCAAATATCCGGGGTATGTCGCATGCTCCTCAACACAAGTCTCGTCTTGTTGCTTGTCCTCAAACTAACCTTTCCAATGCCAACTACCTTTGACAAGCCATCGTTTTCTATCTTCAGTGCCTATAATCCTCAGTTGTATAGGAGGTGAAGGACGTTTCTTGATATCGCATGGTGTAAGGAACACTACCTATCACCCAACTCGCCTCATTGCTCGTAAAGCTCTGTGACTTCTTCGCATGAATGACTTGAAGGGCTTCGTAAGTAGTAATAGATATCCAATCATCATTTTCAGGATCCCTTTTCTCCTATCGCTTGTTGCTACCCCCCTTTTCCTATTTTCTCTTGAAGCAGTCTCACTTAATGTTGCCTTTTTTGCCATCTTAGAAGCATTCGATATCCTGAAGCTTGGATCGATTGCTGCTCCTCTTTAACTTGTCTCCGTCCCTCAATCTCCCATGCCCCTGACTTCTAGGGAATGCCATGATACTTGGATCCGTTGAAATGTCATCACTTCCCTTTTGGCCTATACTCATTTATAAGTAGAGAAATAATGACCTAATCTAGGCTGAACGTATCATTTCCAAACAATAGTATCATAAAAATATGATCGTATGAGATTGACAAAGAAACAATAGCAATGTCTTGTTTTCATCTTTTATTTTCTCATCGAATGTTGATATTTGCATCAAAATCCAATTAAAATTGTATAATTATTTTTCAAAGCTTCTCCCTTCCAACAATTGAAGGCCATAGAATTTCTTCTTTATATGTAACCTCGTCGTCAAAGATTTAAACTTATATGAATCCTGAAGATGCATTTAAACTTTTGTTGGATCTGATAAACAAATGACTTCTGGTAGAGTTTGTCCGTGAAATATAATTTAATTGTGCAATTAGTAAGATCCTTTATATCTTACCACGACTCATTTTTCATCTTTTCTAACTTATCCTCCTTGTTTTGTAGTATGTTTACCATTTATTCATATGTTAAAATATTTTTCATTTTTTTATTATCAAAGAATGAAACTATTTTGTCCATTAAACTACTCAACAATGAATGGCAAGCTCTTCGATATTAATGCCATCAAATTGTAGTTTTCACAATCTTGAGAAATATACTCTCTTATACCACTTAGTGGAATTCAGTCTAAAACACAAGCAACAGGTGTAGTGGAACAAATTCGAATTTTTCGTCAAACATTAACCATTAAACACCTGAGTATAAGGAATATAACGTTGTATAATAATTTTTAATGTGAAAAATCTTCATAACCAAGGAAAAACCACTGGAGAAACTCCAATCAAATCCATTATAGATAATATTGGTTATAAAGTAATCCCCTTTGAGAGCCATTTATTACAACTCAAATGAATAATTGGTTGAATACAATCCTAACATATCTTATAATAGATAAAAGAAATACAATGAGAATAAAAGCAATCACACTATAACATGCATTAGAAACACACTAGAAAAACATGTCCAACCTAGAAAAAGAACGGAACTCGAGTTGGACTTTAACCAAATGAGAAACTCTTCCTCTCCTCTCTTTTCTCTCTTATTTCTCCCATGTGGCATTCATTGTGTTGTAATTACTCTCAATGCCCTCTCACACCTCCTATCGCGTTGCCTTTTCAATCATGCTGTTGTTGTGTTACATTAACCCTAAAATTGAGCTAGGTGCGACTCTGTAACAATCTTGCTCCTCACGTGTATTAAGTTTGATCCCCTTTGGAAAATCCATGCATGTGCCCTTCAGGCGCTGTTTCCACTGGAATTGGCACACAGGAACCCTCTCGATGCGCAATAGGTGTGGCCATACTATCCCAAAAGTGCACGGCCATCTATCTTGCGTCTACCAGGCACAAATATCACTTGTTCGTTGAAACGTTCTTTGCTCAACCACTTGTCACACAAACCTCCGGTGAACTCTGTTGCTTGGCTAACCTTACACAAATATCACGCTACCCTTTAGTGTATTTTGTCACTTAGATGATCTTCGACCAACTCTTGGCTGACCCTTGCTAGAACATCGCATGACCTTTGCTTGATTTCTTTACCCGAGCATGCCACGTACGTACATTACACATTCTTCAGATGACCAGTCCATTAGTTGTGGGACCCATAAGAGAGTAATCCAAAACTCAATAGGAAATTAATGGAATTGATTACATTTCTCATATTCCTATGCATGCAGAACAATGGACCTGTTGTTTGATTTTATACCTCTTATGTGGCTGTCTAAGGATTTATTCATTTTAGTTGCAGACAGGATGCTTTTGAGTGATTGGGTTTTCTTGTTTCTGTTGGTATTATTGCCTTGCTTGTTTGTGATTATTTTTTTTTTTTTTGGGAGGGGGGTTCATATGGAGGGGTTAATGTTTCTGCTTTTGCTTGCTCCATTTACATTGCAGTTCATGTTTTGTTGTCCTATTGCCTATCTTGTTTTCCAGAATTATATTCATTATTAATGAAAGCATTGAACTCCAGTTATTCTGTTGTTGTTTCATGAAAATTTCATCAGTTTTATTTGATGTTGCGCACTTGGTTTGGCACCTTTGGTTCCCTAGCTATAATTAGAAGCTTCTACCTTGCTTGGTTGTTCAAACATCAGGACGGTTTCTCCATTTGTTCATGTACTCATTGTTGCCTTTGACTTTGTCCAAAAAGGGAATAATCGCCTCACTCTTTTTATGTGACTTCCATTTTCATTAGCATGGCAAACATTTGTTATTGCCTAAGATAATTTGAGCTTGGATATATTAAATTTTGTTCTTGGCATGAAGGATATTGAGAAGATGAATCTGGAAGTCCAATTAGAGGATGAAATGCTGTTCGATGCCGAAAATGTAGATACTGCTCTTATTTCGAGAGCCATGGAAGAGGAGGAAGAAAAGTTTCTCAAGGCTCGAGTCGAGGAGGCTGAGATGGATAAAAATCTTGAGGAGTCACCCCATCTGAATGATGCTCAGTTCGATAAATTAGATGAGCTGCTGACGCAAACACAGCTGTATTCGAAGTTTTTGTTGGAAAAGATGGATGACATAACATTCGTATGCCTCGCGTTTTTGTTCTTAAATATATATTAATCTGCATATACATACACCTATACTTCGTACTTCTTATAATGCCTGTCATAAGTTGTATGTGGTTTGTAATGCTAGAATGGAGCAGAGGAGCAGGAGCAAGAAGTTGGGAGAGGGAAAAAGAGTAGACGGGGCTCAAAAAGGAAAGTTTCTACGGATTACAATGATGTAAGCTTTACCTCTGTACCATCGTTTCAGTGCTTAGACTAACATTGCAAGCTTTATCCCTGTAGCATCGTTTCAAGTGCTTAGACTATGTGGGCCATTCATTGTGCGTCGTACTTTTAGTTGTTATTACGTAGCATGACTATATTGCTGGGTTTAATCTCTTCCACAGCTGCACAAATATAGTTTTGTGCCAACACTATGTTCTCAAATATTTTGTTAATCCACAGAATCTGATAGTTGAACTCATCCATTATTTGCTGTCAAATGTTTATCACTTAAGAATTGATTTGGAATGGGCTCATGAAGCTTGGTAATGACTGTTAACACAATAAGACAAAAACAATGTGATTATATATAAATTACTTTAATTATCATATTTCATTAATCAGGTAGTATGGAATTCCTTAAGTGTCATTGAGGCAAAACATTCATTGACTTGGTTCTGTTATAAGTTAGATATTTTAGATGTTGTGCTTGATAGCAAGCTTAACATGTTCACTAATCTTTCCCACTGAAGTAGAAGAATCCTTTGCCAATCTCCACAGTCATTCCGTTGTTATTAGGAAATCAAACCTGAGCATTATGTTTACTGTTTATTCCTTTTTGCATCTTGTTGCTATAAGCTTATCATACTTGCAGGCAACCAAGGGTTGCTTGGTGGTTGTTACCTTCTTGCCTGGCCAGTGTCCTCTTCTCTTTTTCACACACATAGATAAGCATATATACGTTACATGTATATTTGAAGGGTAGCTTGGTGGTGGGTTGCTCACTTGCCCTAGCCAATGACATAGGTCCCATCAACTCCCCTCATTTGATTTACACAGACCCAGACAAATATGTACAAATTTGTGTTTGTGTTGAATATTCAATCTTCACTTAAGTCAGTTATTTTGGTTCAATATGATCATAGAGAAAAGCAAAGAGAGCTGTGGCGGCAATGCTGACAAGATCTCAAGAAGCTGATGCCCCCAAAGATATTAATCTAACAGAGGAGGAGAGAACTGAGAAGGAGCAGGCTGAACTCATACCGCTATTGACTGGTGGAAAGTTAAAGCCATATCAACTCAAAGGCATTAAATGGCTGATTTCTTTATGGCAAAACGGACTGAATGGGATCCTTGCTGATCAGATGGGTCTTGGAAAGACGATTCAAACTATTGGCTTCCTGGCACATTTGAAAGGGAAGGGCTTGGCTGGACCATACCTGGTGATTGCCCCTCTTTCTACTCTCTCAAACTGGGTCAATGAGATTTCAAGGTAAATTCTTCTTGCCGTCTCTCCTTTGTTAGTTATAGTGAAGGGCATAAGTGACTTGGAAGAAACATCTATTTATAGGTTTACCCCCTCAATGAATGTAATAATCTACCATGGATCAAAAGATGAAAGGAAGGAGATAAGAATGAAGCATATGCCAAGGAGTATTGGCCCCAAATTCCCCATCGTTGTCACTTCATATGAGGTTGCACTTAATGATGCCAGGAGATGCTTGAGGCACTATAACTGGAAATATGTTGTGGTTGATGAGGTAAATTTAACAAATAATATGATTATATTTGTTTTGTTTGGTTCTATATATTGGAACTTCTGTTGCCCGAAAAGTTTTGCTGATTTTGATCTTTTTGTTTCAAGGGGCACCGTCTGAAAAACTCAAAATGCAAATTATTCAAGGAACTGAAGCATGTATCAATGGAAAACAAACTTCTTTTGACTGGGACACCTTTGCAGAACAACTTGGCAGAGCTATGGTCGTTGTTGAACTTCATTCTGCCAGACATATTTTCATCCCATGTGGAATTTGAATCTTGGTGAGTTTGTCCTGATTGCTGTCGTGCTGTCAGTGTGATTTCATGAAATAACAACTATTTCTTACCTTCCTGCACTGTGGTTTTACTATATTTCCAATTGTTCTTCATATTATATTGTTTTTCAAATGAACCCTCATATTATTATTTTCATACCAAGTTGGCATTAAGTTTTATAATTGTGTCAGTGAATCCTAGCTTGTGACCTTCTTTATATATATGTTGGTTTTGCCCATTCTGTGATATATCAATATAAGCCTGGTTTTGTCTTTTGCAAGTGTCATGTATGGGTTGTATATGACCCTGTTGTTGCTGCACATGCAACTGAATATGCTGAACTTGACAATAAACTATATCTTGATTTCCACACAACGGATTGAAGCCATGGAGGTACTATAGAAAGCACGTAGGGCTTGTTTGGCAATGCTGTTGAAACAATTTTTGAAAAAAAAAAAAGATTTTTCTTGAAAGAACTCTTAAAAAACTGATTATCTTATAAGTTGCTATGGACTTTTTTAACAATTTTTTGCTTGTTACCTTTTCAAAATCACTGAATTGAAGTGACAAAATCTATAAACTATAGCTTTATTCAAAAGCACTTTTTATTATCTATCCTGAACATGTCTTATACAGTTATACTACTTTATTTGTTGAGGGTGTGGGATTGTATTGCTTTGCTGGATAGTAGACATTTGATTTATGGGCATTTATTGTATTGCTTTGCTGGATAATATACATTTGATCCATGGGTATTAATCTTTTTGTAGAACTGAAGGTGCAGATTTTTCTTGTGGATAATTCTTTGTAAAGTCTAGCAAGTATTAGGCTAACTATCCGTTTCCTATATAATTGTTATTCATGTATATGGTGACAGCTTGCTAGTAAATTTTAGCTGTTGCACTGATCATTATCAATTATTTGGAGAGATTTGAAACAGGTTTGATTTGTCAGGGAAGTGTAAATTTCAGCTGTTTCACTGATCATTATCAATAATTTGGTGAGATTTGAAACAGGTTTGATTTGTCAGGGAAGTGCAGCAATGACACTCTGAAAGAAGAACTGGTAGAGAGAAGATGGTCTCAAGTATGCATCTTAGCTACTTTGTATGTTTACTCCCCTGAATTGTCACATATAGTCTCATGTTATGGTTTTGATGATTTCTAGGTGGTGGCAAAACTCCACTCTATACTTCGTCCTTTCCTCCTACGGAGAATGAAATCAGATGTTGAGATAATGCTCCCTCGAAAAAAAGAGATTATTTTGTATGCTACAATGACTGAGCAGCAGAAGAACTTTCAGGATCACTTAGTAAATAAGACTCTGGAGGATTACATGAGAGAGAAAGGTGAAACTGGTAAGGAAATACTCTTCTACAATGTATTTGCTTTTCCTGGCTTTGTACAAATTGTCTCTTGGATTTGTTGAGATTTTTTATTTTTCTGTTTTTGCAATTTTTTCTTTTCCCCCTTGGCTTATTTGGATTATATTGCATTTGCTTGAGTGCCAAATAATTGTTCCAAATATGCCCAAGAGCTGTTAACTTTGCTGATACTGCTGAGCATTTTATGCGTTATATGCTATGGCTGTTTGATACTTGCAGGAATATATGCCTGTAACAGTTAAATGAGGATCTATGATCAAGGGAGTGGTGTATAGGGATGGGGTAGTTCTTAGGGTTGGCAAGTATCAAAATTGCAGTTAAAAAATAGGTTTTGTGGGTTGATATCTTGTTTTATAAATTGTAGGACGGGGAATGAAAGGAAAGCTCACTAATTTAATGATTCAACTTCGGAAAAACTGCAACCATCCTGACCTCTTAGAGTCCGCATTTAATGGCTCATGTAAGTATCAAATTAGTATTTTCTTGATAAAAATGGATAGATTCCAATCTGTTCTGCATTGACTTTTTGCTTGCCTTTTCATCAGATTTATATCCACCTGTGGAGCAAATAGTTGAACAGTGTGGCAAGTTTTGCTTGCTAGACAGGTTGCTGATGCGACTATTTGCACGGAATCATAAAGTATGCCTTGAGATGTGATAAATTGTATTCTTCAGAAAGGAAAGATATTGAATTCACACAAATGTTTTCCATTGTGTGCTATATCTTGCATTTTCTTGCTGCCAGGTTCTTGTATTCTCTCAGTGGACCAAGGTTCTGGACATAATGGATTATTACTTTAGTGAGAAAGGAATTGAAGTTTGCAGAATCGATGGTAGTGTGAAACTAAGTGAACGGCAGAGACAGGTTGGTGCTTCCTGATCAGAATAATTGACAATATTTTGATATGCATTTCATAGTAAATTGTTGTGTATGCATATAGTGTTACCACTGCTTGTATGCTTTCTCCATAACAGCTTCTCAAGCTTTTGGATAATTTTTGTTTGGTAATTGTTTGAAT
The DNA here is from genome assembly GCA_028571085.2 of Nepenthes alata. Taxonomy (NCBI): domain Eukaryota; kingdom Viridiplantae; phylum Streptophyta; class Magnoliopsida; order Caryophyllales; family Nepenthaceae; genus Nepenthes; species Nepenthes alata. Next base: position 8,046 of record JAOVVI020018849.1, read on the forward strand.
ATTGTCTTCTGTTATGTTTAATTTGGAATTAAGATGCACTCTTTACTGCTTGGCAATGCATCTTGAAGTTCTCATCTCTTCATGCTCTTTGTTGCACTGTTCTTAACTAGAATGTTTTCTCATGTTGAGACCTGAGCGATTCTGTATATGATGAGGCATTGGAACTTGTGTTGTTTACAGCTACAGTGTCATCAAATGGCTAGTTCATAGGAGGGATTGTTGTGGCAGTTGCAATTCTAAAGTTTGTCATCTTTTGAATTTTGTTTCTCCAACTGGATACCTGAACTCAGTATGTCACTGGATAGTTGTGAATATGGTCATACAATTACAAACTCCCTTTTTACAGCACTTAGAGATGCAATGTCACATTTGAGCTGGTCAACCTGAAAATAAAGTGGTAGTCCACTGCACGAGACTCTTGCATTTTAAATCTAGAGAAATGTATGTAACCTGACCTACGATTTCAGAGGTTTGTGTCCATAGTTTGAAATCGTAGCATTGATGTTATAATGGAATAACCTTACTGCCGCACTATGACTCTTCCTAAAAAAGAGTTGCTAAGTGCATAAGACTATCACATTTCATGGTTTGGTGAGGGTTAAATGTACATAACTTATCCTTTGCATTGTAGAGAGGTTTTGTGATTTGAACCCATGACCTCAAAGCGACAATTGAGCGAACTTACTGTTGTACGAATGCTCAACCTCTTGGTCAATTTGAATGAAAATCAGAATAATCTTGCCTAAACACATCAATATGGAGCCATAAAAACCCAAATCTAAGTCACATGAAACCTGACCTAGACTTGAAATGCCCATTATTGAAGCAACCTGAAAACCTAAAACAGTCTGACTCAAATAGTTAAAGCTGAATGGACTTGAGGTAATACCTACCTGAGATGACCATACCACTCACTCCACCTGCACTATTTCGAACTGTAATGATCATAGGCTCAAATTTAGCAAGCATTGACCTATATCTTTGTTTGTTCATCCTTAACTGTGATACAAAATGGCCACCTATGTCTTCATGATTCGCAAGCCTTGTTTGTGACTTGTCCTAAGAAGTAAACAGTCAGTGCTTCATCGAAGGGGCTTTGTCCTTTTTTGTATGTCTTGCTTTTGCTTTTTGTTCTATGACTTACGTGTTAACAATGCCTTAACAAACAAACTGCTCACGGAATACACCTTTTCTTTTGCTTTGGTGTGGAGAGGTAAGTTTGGACAGTTAATTCAAGGACATCGTGTTTTTTATGTTTGGCTTTTTTAATGCCATGGAATAGAGGAAAACAAAAGGGATGATTCTTTGACATATTTTGCTGATGAAAGTTTGTGATGCATCCACAGATCCAGGAGTTTAATGATCCTACAAGCAATTGCAGAGTTTTTCTACTCAGTACAAGAGCTGGGGGTTTAGGCATAAACCTTACTGCGGCTGACACTTGTATTCTTTACGACAGTGACTGGGTAAGGAATTTTTCATTTGTAACCTTCATCCTTCTCAGAAACATGTACATTCTTTCGAGGCTAAAATGCTAGTGTTCGACACCTATTAGAAACAGCGACACTTTCTTGGCATGCCTTGGCACACACACTAATACGTTTCTAGATTTTTCTAAAAATTTTTAAAATTATGACACGCTCCGACACATTTGAACATGTTTTTGACACATTTTGGACACGCTTGGAATACATTCGGACATGCTTATTACACGTTTTGGGCATATTAGTAACACTTTTTATTTAGGTTTTTGTTTAAATCTGGTATATTTTGGCAATGATATAGAGATAAAGTTAAAATACAGCTGCTAATTTATATATAAATAATTTGACAAGTTAAGTTTTTCCATAGTTTATTAAGTTATACTGTTTCCATTATTCTATTATGGTTGCTTGTTCAAAATGTTATGATATAACTCATTTATATTTATTCACTTGCTAATATCCAAGAAATTGATTTGGGTAAAAAAACAAGAAATATATATATTTTTATTTTTCATTTAATATGAAATAGTATTATTCATTGATTAAAAAATAATAAATAATGATTTTGGTTAACGTGTCCCTAATCTTTCATGTCTTCATTTCTAGAAAAATAGCGTGTTGGTGTTTGTTAGAGACATTTGTCTAATTGACATATTCCGTAACCATATATATTAGTATATCAATGTCGGGTTGTGGGTTGTCGGGTTTAAGTCCGTTCCGGTCCGC
>JAOVVI020018850.1:0-10255 GCA_028571085.2 Nepenthes alata
AGGTGCTGGGAGCCACACCCGCGGTGCTGGGCGTGACACTGGAGGTGCTGGGTGCGACACTAGCTTTGTTGGGTACGACACTTGGGGTGCTTGCTGCGACACTCGAGGTACTGGGCGCGACACTGGAAGTGCTGGGAGCGACACTCGGGGTGCTGGGGGCGACACTGGGGATGTCAGGAGCGACACACGGGGTGCTGGGCGCGATACTGGAGGTGCTGAGAGCGACACTGGCGATGTTAGGTGCGACACTGGAGGTGCTCGGAGTGACACTTGATGTGTTGGGCGCAACAGTGGAGGTGCTAATAGCGACACTCGCGTTGCTGGGCGCGGCACTAGAGGTGCTGGTTCCGACACTGGCATTGTTGGACGCGACACTAGAGGTACTGGGAGCAACACTGGCGGTGTTGGGCACGCCACTGGAGGTGCTGGGAGTGACACTCGCGGTTCTTGGAGCGACACTGAGGTGCTAGGACCGACACTCACAGAACTGGGCGCGACACTGGAGGTGTCGGCTGTGACACTGGAGTTGCTGGGCGCGACACTGGATGTGCTGGGAGTAACACTCCGGGTGTTGGGCATGACACTGGAGGTGCGACGGGTGACACTCAGTGTGCTGGCCACGACACTGGAGGTGTTGGGTGCGACACTCGCTATGCTGGGTGCGACACTGGAAGTGCTGGGAGCAACACTAGCGGTGCTGGCACATCCCTGGAGGTGCTGGGACCGACACTCACGGTGCTGGGCGTGACACTGGACGTGCTGGGGGCGACATTCACGGTGCTGGGCGCAACACTGGAGGTGCTCTGAGCGACACTGGTGTTGCTGGGCACGACACTAGAAGTGCTTGGAGCGACACTTGGGGTGCTGGGCGCGACACTGGAGGTGTTAGGAGTGACACTAGGGTGCTGGGCGCAACACTGGAGGTGCTGGAAGTGACACATGCAGTGTTGGGCGCGACACTGGAGGTGCCGAGAGCGACACTCAGGGTACAGTGCGCGACACTGGAGGTGTTGGGAGTGACACTGGCATTGCTAGGCGTGACACAGGAGGTGCCGAGAGCGACACTCGGGGTATGGTGCGCGACACTGGAGGTGCTGGGAGTGACACTGGCATTGCTGGGCGTGACACAGGAGGTGTTGGGAGTGACACTGGCGTTGTTGGGCGCAGCACTGGAGTTGCTGGGAGCAAAACTCATGGTGCTGGGAGCAACACTGAGGTGCTCGGACCGACACTCACAGAGCTGGACGAGACAATGGAGGTGCTGCCTGCGACACTGGAGTTGCTGGGCGTGACACTTGGGGTACTGGGAGCGACACTCGGGGTGCTGGGCGTGACACTGGAGGTGTTGCGGGTGACACTCAGTGTGCTGGACGCAACACTGGAGGCGCTGGGTGCAACACTCGCAGTGCTGGGCGCGACACTAGTGGTGCTAGGAGCGACACTAGCGGTGCTGGGCGCGACACTGGAGGTGCGTGGACCGACAATCGCAGTGCTGGGCGCGACACTGGATGTGCTGGGGGCGACATTTGCGGTGCTGGGCGTGACACTGGAGGTGCTCAGAGCAACACTGGTGTTACAGGGCGTGACACTGGAAGTGCTGTGAGCGACACTCGGGGTGCTGGGCACGACACAGGAGATGTTGGGAATGACACTAGGGGTGCTGGGCGCGACACTGGAGGTGCTGGAAGTGACACTTATAAGACTCGGCACGACACTGGATGTGCTTAGAGCGACACTCGGGGTACAATGTGCGACACTGGAGGTGCTGGGAGCTACACTGGCGATGCTGGGTGCGACACAGGAGGTGTTGGGAGAGACACTGGCGTTGTTGGGCTCGACACTGGAGGTGCTGGGATCGACACTCGCGATGCTTGCCGGGACACAGGAGGTCCTGGGAGCGACACTCGCGGTCCTGGCGCGATACTAGTGGTGCTGGGAGCGAGAATCGCGTTGCTTGGCGCGAAATTGGTGGTGCTGGGAGCGACACTGGCAGTGCTGGGCATGACAATGGAGGTGCTGGGAGCGGCACTCGCGTTGCTGGGTGGGACACTTGAGGTGCTGGGAGTGACACTCGCGGTGGAGGGTGTGACACTAGAGGTGCCGAGAGCGACACTCGTGGTGATGGGAAGGACACTGGAGGCTCCGAAAGTGACACTCGCAGTGTTTGGCGTGACATTGGAGGTGCAGGAAGCGACAGTCGTGGTGCGGGGGATGACACTGGAGGTGCTGGGAGCAACACTGCGGTGCTGGGAGTGACACTGGCAGTGTTGGCCGTGACACTAGAGGTGCTGGGAGCGACATTCACAGTGTTGGGTGGGACATTGGAGGTTCTTGATGCGACACTCGCGGTGCTCGGGGCCGCACTAGAGATGCTGGGCGCGACACAAGAGGTGCTTGGAGTGACACTCGTGGTGCTTGGCGCGACACTCGAGGTGCTGGGAGTGACACTGGTGTTGCTGGGCGCGACACTGGAGGTGCTAGCAGCGACACTCGGGCCGCTGGGTGTGACAGTGGAGGTGCTGCGACAAACGCTCGGGATGCTGTGCGCGACACAGGAGGTGCTGGGAGCGACACTCGCGGTACTGGGCACGACACTGGAGGTGCTGGGAGCAACATTGGTGGTGCTGGAGGTGACACTGGAGGCACTAAGAGGGACACTCACGGTGTAGGGCGTGACAATGGAGGTGCTGGTAGCGACACTCGTGGTGCTGGCCGCGACTCTGTAGAGGCTGGGACCGACACTGGCGGTGCTGGGCGGGACACTTGAGGTGTTGGGAGTGACACTCACGGTGCTGGGCGGGACACTAGAGGTGCTGGGATCGAGACTCGCGGTGCTGGCCTGGACACAGGAGGTGCTGGAAGCGACACTAGCGGTGCTGGGTGCGACACTGGTGGTGCTGGGAGCGATAATCGCGGTGCTGGGCACGACACTGAATGTGCTGGGAGCGACACTGGCAGTGATGGGCACGCCAATGGCGGTGCTGGGAGTGACGCTCGCGGTGCTGGGTGGGACACTGGGGTGCTGGGAAGGACACTCGCGGGGCTGGGTGCGATACTAGAGGTGCCGGGAGCGATACTCACAGTGCTGGACAGGAAACTGGAGGTACTGGGAGTGACACTAACGGTGCTAGGCGTGACACTGGAGGTGCCGGGAGCGACACTCGTGGTGCTGGGTGCGACACTTGAGGTGCTGAGAGCAACGCTGGCTTTGCCGGATGCGACACTAGAGGTGCAGGGAGCGACACTAGAGGTGCAGGGAGCGACACTCGCGATGTTGGGCGTGACACTGGAGGTGCTGGGATTGACACTCGCGGTGCCAGGTGTGACACTGGAGGCATTGGGATCGACACTCGCGGTGCTGGGATGGACACTGGAGGTGCTTGGAGCGACCCTCGCGGTGTTGGGTGCGACACTAGAGGTGCTGGGAGTGACACTCGCAGTGCTGGGCGGGACAATGGAGGTACTTGGAGTGACACTCGCGGTGCTGGCTGCGACACTGGAGGTGCTGGGAGTGACACTGGCAGTGATGGGCGTGACACTGGAGGTGCTGGGAGCGACACTCGAGGTGCTGGGCGCGACACTAGAGGTGCCCGGAGCGACACTCGCGATGCTGGTCAGGACACTGGAGGTGCTTGGAGCGACACACGCGGTGCTGGGCGTGACACTGGAGGTGCAGGGAGTGACACTCGTGGTGTTGGGGGCGACACTAGAGGTGCTAGGAGCGACACTGGCATTGCTCGGTGTTACACTGGAGGTGCTGGGAGCAACCTCGGGGTGCTGGGAGCGACACTCTGGGTGCTAGGCGCAACACTGGAGGTGCCGGGAGTGACACTTGTGTTGCTAGGTCCGACACTAGAGGTGCTGGGAGTGACCCTGGTGTTACTGGGGACAACACTGGAGGTCCTGGGAGCGACACTCGGGCCGCTGGGTGCGACAGTGGAGGTGCTACGACGAGCACTCGGGATGCTGGAAGTGACACTAGAGGTGCTGGGAGCGACATTTCCGGTGCTGGGCGTGACACTGGAAGCGCTGGGAGGAACACTCGCGGTGCTGTGCGGGACAATGGAGGTGCTGGTAGCGACACTCGCGGTGCTGGGCGCGACATTGGAGATGCTTGGAGCGACAATGGTGGTGGTGGGCGGGACACTTGAGGTGTTGGGAGTGACACTCGCGGTGCTAGGGGCGACACTGGAGGTGCTGGGATCGACACTCGCGATGCTTGCCGGGACACAGGAGCTGCTGGGAGCGACACTCGCAGTCCTGGGCGCGACACTAGTGGTGCTGGGAGCGAGAATCGCGGTGCTTGGCGCGAAATTGGTGGTGCTGGGAGCGACACTGGCAGTGCTGGGCATGACAATGGAGGTGCTGGGAGAGGCACTCGCGTTGCTGGGTGGGACACTTGAGGTGCTGGGAGCGACACTGGCAGTGTTGGGCAGGACACTGGAGGTACTGGGAATGACACTAGCGTTGCTGGGTGGGACCCTAGAGGTGCTGGGAGCGATACTCGAGGTGCTTGGCGTGACACTGGAGGTGTTGGGAGCGACACTCGCGGTGCTGGGCGCGACACTGGAGGTGCTGGGAGCCACACTCACGGTGCTGGGAGCGACACTGGAGGTGTTGGGAGCGACACTAGCAGTGCTGGGCGTCACACTAGAGGTACTGGGAGCGACACTCGGGGTGCTGGGGGTGACACTTGAGGTGTTGAGAGTGACACTGGCTGTGCTGGGCGCGACACTTGTGGTGCTGGGAGCGACACTAGCAGTGTTGTGCACGACACTTGAGGTGATGAGAGTGACACTCGAGGTGATGGGTGCGACACTGGAGTTACCGGGGGTGACACTCGTAGTGCTGGGCGGGACACTGGAGGTGCTAGGAGTAACACTCGTGGTGCTGGGCGCGACCCTGGAGGTGCTGGGAGCGACACTGGCAGTGCTGGGCATGACAGTGGATGTGCTGGCAGCAATACCCGCAGTGCTAGACGCGACACTAGGGGTGCTGTGAGCGACACTCTGGGTGCTGGGCTCGACAATGGAGGTGCTGGATGCGACACTTACATTGCTGGTCGCGACATTGGTGCTACTGCGAGCGACACTGAGGGCGCTGGGCGCAACACTAGAGGTGCTGGGAGTGACAATCGGGGTGCTCGACGCGATGTTGGAGGTGCAAGGAGCGACATGAGTGGTGCTGGATGTGACACTGGCGGTGCTGGGAGCGACACTCGCGGTGTTGGACGCGACACTGGAGGAGCTGGGTGCGACACTGGAATTACTGGGCGCGACAATGGAGGTGCTGGGGTAGACACTCGGGGTGCTGGGCACGACATTGGAGGTGTTGGGAGCGACACTCAGGTGCTGGGCGCGACACTGGAGGTGCTTGGAACGACCCTTGGAGTGGTGGTTTCGACACTGAAGGTGCTGGGAGCAACACTGGCGGTGCTGGGCACGACACTGGAGGTGCTGGGAGCGACACTGCCGATGCTACGTGGGACACTAGCGGTGCTAGGAGTGACACTCGCGGTGCTGGGCGTGACACTGGTTGTGCTGGGAGTAACACTCACGGTGCTGAGTGGGACACAGGAGGTGTTGGGAGCGACACTCGCGGTGCTGGGTGTGACACTGGAGCTGTTGGAAGCGACACTCGTGATGCTTGTCGCGACACTGGAGGTGCTAGGAGTGACACTCGCGGTACTGGTTGCGACACAAGAGGTGCTGGGTGCGACACTGGCATTGGTGGGCGCAGCACTGGAGGTGCTGGGAGCAACACTCGAGGTGTTGGGCATGACATTGGAGTTGCTGGGAGCGACACTCGGGGTGCTCGACACGATGTTGGAGGTGCTGGGAGTGACACTAGCGGTGCTGGGCACGACGTGGCGGTGCTGGGAGCGACACTCGCGGTGCTGGGCACGACACTGGAGGTGCTTGGTGCGACACTGGCATTGCTGTGCGGGAGATTGGAGGTGCTGCGAGCGACACTCAAGGTGCTATGCGCAACACTGGAGTTGCTGGGAGCGACACTCAGGGCACTGGGTGGGACACTAGAGGTGCTAAAAGCGACACTCGGGGTGCTGGGCGTGACACTGTAGGCGCTGGGAGCAACAATCGGTGTGCTGGGCGCAACACTGCAGGTGTTGGGGGCGACAATGGCAGTGCTGGCCGCAACACTGGAGTTGATCAGCGTGACATTGGATGTGCTGGGAGCGACACTTGCGGTGCTGGGCGGGACTCTGTAGGTGCTGGTTTTGACACTGAAGGTTCTGGGAGCGACACTGGCGGTGCTGGGTGCTACACTGGAGGTCCTGGGAGTGACAGTGACGATTTTGCGTGGAACACTGCAGGTGCTGGAAGTGACACTCCCGGTGCTGGGCGCGACACTGGATGTGTTGGAAGCGACACTCACGGTGCTGGGCAGGACATAGGAGGTGCTGGGAGCAACACTGGTGGTGTTGGGTGTTACATTAGAGGTGCTGGGAGAGACACTCGCGGAGCAGGGTGCGACACTGGAGGTACTGTGAATGACACTCGCGGTGTTGGGTGCGACACCGGAGGTGCTGGGAGCGACAACGGAGGTGTTGGGTGCGACACTGGCGTTGATGGGCGCGACACTGGAGATGCTACGAGTGGCCCTCATGGTGCTGGGTGCGACACTGGAGGTGCTGGGTGCGACACTCGGGGTGCTCGGTGCGATGATGGAGGTGCAGGGAGTGACGCTAGCGGTGCTGGGTGCGACACTGGCGGTGCTGGGTGTGACACTCACGGTGCTAGGCATGACACTGGAGGTGCTGGGTGGGACACTGGAATTGATGGGGACGACAATGGAGGTACTGGGGTAGACACTTGGGGTGCTGGGTGCGACACTGGATGTGCTGGGAGCGACACTCACGGTGCTGGGCACGACATTGGAGGTGCTGGGATCGACACTCGGGGAGCTGCGTGCGACACTTGAGGTGCTGGGAGCGATAGTCGAGGTGTTGGGCACGACACTTGAGGTGATGGGTACGACACTTGCAGTACTGGGTGGGACACTAGAGGTGCTGGGAACGACACTAGCATTGCTAAGCGGGACCTTGGAGGTGTTGGGAGCGATACTCGGGGTGCTGGGCGAGACAATAGAGGTGCTGGGAGGGACACTCTGGGTGCTGGGCACAACACTGGAGGTGCTCGGAGCGACACTCGCGGTGCTGTGAGCGTCACTGGTGGTGCTGGGAGCGACACTGATGGTGCTGGGCGTGACACTGGAGGTCCTGGGAGCGACACTCGGGGTGCTGGGGGTGACACTTGAGGTGTTTGGAGCGACACTGGCGATGCCGGGCGTGACACTGGAGGTGCTGGGAGCGACACTGGCGGTGATGTGCGGGACACTGGAGGTGATGGGAGTGACACTCGCGGTGCTGAACGCGACACTTGATGTGCTGGAAGCGACACTTGCGGTGCTGGGCGGGACATAGGAGGTGCTGGGAGCGACACTCGCGGTGCTGGGCATGACACTGGAGCTATTGGGATCGATACTCGTGATGCTTAGCGCGATAATCGGGGTGTTGTGTGTGACACTCGCGGTGCTGGCCGTGACACTTGAAGTGCTGGTTCCGACAATGGCATTGGTGGGCGCAACACTACAGGTGCAGCGAGTGACACTCGAGAAGCTAGGCACGACACTGGAGTTGCTGGGAGCGACACTCGGGGTGCTGGGTGCGACACTAGAGGTGCTGGGAGCGACACTCAGGTTGCTGGGCGCGACACTCCCCTTGCTGGGAGCGACACTGCCGGGGCTGGGCATGACACTGGAAGTGCTAGGAGAGACACTCGTGGTGCTGGGCGTGACACTGGATGTGCTAGGAGTGAAACTGGCCCTACTGGGCAGGACACAGTAGGTGCTGGGAGTGACACTCGTAGTGCTGGACGCGACACTAGATGTGCTGGTAACGACACTCGCGGTTCTGGGCGGGACGCAGGAGGTACTGGGAGCGACACTCGCGGTGGTGGGAGTGACACTGGAGGTGCTAGGAGCGGCACTTGCGGTGTTGGGCACGATAATGGAGGTGCTGAGAGAGAAACTTGCGGTGCTGGGCGCGACACTGGCATTTGCGGGTGTTACATTAGAGGTGCTGGGAGAGACGCTCGAGGTGCTGGGTGCGACACTGGATGTGCTGCGAGTGACACTCGGGCTGCTGGGCGTGACAATAGAGGTGCCGAGAGAGAAACTCGCGGTGTTGGGCGCGATAGTGGCATTTGTGGCCATGACATTAGAGGTGCTAGGAGCGACGCTTGAGGTGCTGGGTGTGACACTAGAGGTGCTGGGTGCGACACTCGGGGTGGTGGGCGCAACACTGGAGGTGAAGGCAGTGACAGTCGGGGTGTTGGGAGCGATAGTCGGGGTGCTGGGAGCGACACTGGCAGTGTTGGGCAGGACACTAGAGGTGCTGGGAATGACACTTGCGTTGCTGGGTCCGACCCTAGAGTTGCTGGGAGCGATACTCGAGGTGTTGGGCGCGACACTAGAGGTGTTGGGAGCGACACTTGCGGTGCTGGGCGTGACACTGGAGGTGCTGGGAGCGACACTCGCGGTGCTGGGCGTCACACTGGAGGTGCTGGGAGCGACACTCGGGGTGTTCGGGGTGACACTTGAGGTGTTGGGAGCGACACTGGCGGTGCTGGGCGTCACACTGGAGGTGCTTGGAGTGACACTCGGAGTGCTAGTTTCGACACTGAAGGTGCTGGGAGCAACACTGGTGATGCTGGGCGCGACACTGGTGGTGCTGGGAGCGACACTGGCGATGTTGCGCGGGACACTGGAGTTGCTAGGAGGGGCACTCGCGGTGCTGGCCGTGACACTGGATGTGCTAGAAGCAACACTCGCGGTGCTCGGTGGGACATAGGAGGTGCTTGGAGCGACACTCGCGGTGATAGATGTGACACTGGAGCTGTTGGAAGCGACACTCGTGGTGCTTGGCACGACACTGGAGGTGCTCGGAGTGACACTCACGGTACAAGTTGCAAAACTAGAGGTGCAGGGTGCGACACTGACCTTGGTGGGCGCGACACTAGAGGTGCTAGGACCGACACTCGAGGTGCTGGGCACGACATTGGAGTTGCTGGGAGTGACACTCGTGGTGCTCGGCGCGACGTTGGAGGTGCTGGGAGTGACACTAGCGGTGCTGGGCATGACCTAGCGGTGCTTGGAGCGACACTCGCGGTGCTGGGCATGACACTGGTGGTGCTTGGTGCGACACTTGCATTGCTGCGCGGGACACTAGAGGTGCTGGGATCGACACTCGAGGTGCTAGGCGTGACACTGGAGTTGCTGAGAGCGACAGTCAGGGTGCTGGGTGGGACACTGGAGGTACTGGAAGCGACACTCAGGGTGCTGGGCGCGACACTAAAGGTACTTGGAGTGACACTCGGTGTGCAGGGCGTAACACTGGAGGTGCTGGGGGCGACACTGGCAGTGCTGGCTGCGACACAGGACGTGCTAGGCACGACATTGGAGTTGCTGGGAGCGACACTTGCGGTGCTGGACGGGACTCCGGAGGTGGTGGGAGTGACACTCGTGGGGCTGGTTTCGACACAGAAGGTGCTGGGAGTGACACTGGCGGAGCTGGGCGCTACACTGGAGGTGCTGAGAGCGTCACTGGCGATGCTCGTGGGACACTGGAGGTGCTGGGAGTGACATTCGCGTTGCTGGGTGCGACACTGGATGTGCTGGAAGCGACACTTGCGGTGCTGGGTGGGACATAGGAGCTGCTGGGAGCAACACTGGCGGTGTTGGGCGTGACATTGGAGGTGCTGGGAGAGACACTCGCGGAGAAGGGTGCGACACTGGAGGTACTGTGAGCGACACTCGCGGTGCTGGGTGCGACACTCGCGATGTTGGGAGCGACAATAGGGGTGCTGTGTGCGACACTGGCGTTGATGGGCGCGACACTGGGACTGCTATGAGCGACACTCACGGTGCTGGGCACAACACTGGAGGTGCTGGGTGCGACACTCGTGGTGCTCGACGTGACGATGGAGGTGCTGGTGTGACCCTAGCGGTGCAAGGCGTGACACTGGCAGTGCTGGGTGTGACACTCGCAGTGCTGGGCGTGACACTGGAGTTGTTAGTTGCGACACTGGCATTGCTAGGGTAGACAATGGAGATGCTGGAGTAGACACTCGGGGTGCTGGGTGCGACACTGGAGGTGCTGGGAGCGACACTGACGGTGCTGGGCCCGACACTGGAGGTGCTGGGAGCGACACTCGGGGTGCTGGGCGTGACACTG
>JAOVVI020018853.1:0-10254 GCA_028571085.2 Nepenthes alata
GACTTTGTTATAAATAAATCAATGTATTTATATGGTATTTTATGAAGAATATTAGGTAAATAAATATCTTTAAATATTCAAAAATATATTTAGATAATATCTTCAAATATTTTCCTTTTCAAATATTTATTTCATCTTTCAAATGCTTGTCACGTATTAAATATTAATTAATTCACATCATTTCGGATTATCCACGTGATTATTACGTGCAAAGTTTTACAAGTTGGTATCATTTTCGACTGCTGACAGGGCTGTAACGTACGTTAATTAGAACTTGATTAATTAGGACGACTACTTATTCAAGTTTCCCCAATATTAATCTAAAAAATATTTTAAATATTTTAATTTTTGTGTTTAATAAGTTAAATTATCCATAATATGGCACAATTTGACTACTATAAGCCACGCTAAGCACAATATTTTGTGAATAACATTGGCCGTATATAATATGATTTGATATTTTAGATCATATCAGACTGCATAATAAATAGTTTGCTCGAGGTAAAGTTTATGAGAGGAATAGGGAGCTAGAAAGAGGAAGCCAACCCAAAAATATTTTTTAAATATATATATTTAATATATGGGATATGCTGTATTAGTTTGTAGCATAAAATAGCCTATAAGTAAGACTGACATAATATATTACGGGTTACGTAGTATATTAAATTTAGATTTTAAAGTTTTGGGGCATACCGATATGGCCCGTTTATAGATATGCTGTCCAAATAAATGGAGCGTATCGAGTCGATATGATCCATTTAAGATATCTATATTTTAGAATCAAATGGCAATAGAAATTTTATAAAATTTAAAATTATTATATAAATCATCAAATTATTATGCAATTCTATAAATAAATAAAGTGTAGTTAAACATTAATGTTGTATATGAATTTATGTTTAGGTTAACTTAAAAAGATTGTATTATATTTCTATTATTGCATTTTTAGTCCTCTTTCCTGACGAGAGTTGCATGAAATTAGGCATTTAAATTGCTACCCAATTTTTTCAACTTAAAAGCTGAGTGAGATTTCTATTTATCATACATAAAAGTTTTTTAAAAATACATATGAGGCACAATAAAATAATAAATGTTTTTCCTTTTAGTGTATAAATTTAATATTACTCCTATATTATTTTAGATGAAAAAATATATTTTCTCTTAGTTTTTTATAATCATTTTATAAAAAATGGCGAAAACGGATAAGTTTTTTTTATGTTTAGATGAACAAAAATATTATATCTTTTAAACTATAAACAAATTATAAATAAATCATAAAAAATAAAATTTATTTATATCAAATTTGACACAATAATATAACCTAACATAATTGTCAACACCACAGTTGTACCTTTTTAAGAAGGAACTGTGGTCCCTTTCAAGCCTAGCAAACTGACGGGTTTGGGGTTTTTATCTTTTTAATTATAAGGTTAATTCAATTTTTTTAATTATAATTATTTTATTAATATTAAAATATATTTAAAAAAATATTATAACGATAATCTTTTAAATTCATAGCCACTTGGCCTGTAAATTGTCACCACGCCCTTCAGATCCTGAGGGTGGAAAATAGAAGTGGTCGGCCCCACATAGTGCGTAGGAAACGCATGATGATGCTCATCCAACGGTGAAGGGAGAGCATGTGGTGTTGAATTCTGAGCCGACAATCTCAGCCGTCCCTTCCCATATCGCCACCTTATCGCATTACAAAAGAAAATTTTAAAAAATAAATAAATACACACACCGCCAAATCTTCAAAAAATCTTTAGAAATTGACTTTCATATCGTCTTTCCTCGTTCCTCGTGAATGTCTATTTCCGTCAATTTCCGAACATTTATTTAAAATTTTATTTTATAAAAAATTATAATATCGTCGTCGTATGAGCAAAACTTTTCCAATATCTGAGATAAAATAAATAATAGTCAAACAGTATATAATTAAGAATAGGTAATATAATATCTTATTATTTAATAAATATAAATTAACAATTAAAATAAATAAATAAATGTAATATTTAACTTTTTTATTTGTATGAGTTTGAGATGAATTTTGGATATTTAATTTTAAAAGTCATGCATAATATTATAGATTGACTGTCATTCGAATAAAAAAATAATAATTGTAACAGAATGAGACACGTGGTAAATTGTAATTGGTGGTGAGAAACTGTAGCCCGTCACTCTCCACGAAAAGGGCTTCATTTTCACGCTCGAAAGGTCGACAGCGACTTCAGCAACTGCCCTTTTCCCTTGTATCTGTGGACTTCATTTTCACGCTCGTAATTGATTTTCTTCATTGAATGGAAGACACGGCATCTAAATATATATATATATATATTAAAAAAAACAATTAAAAACATATCTTAAAATATTATATAATATTTTAATTAAAATCTTTTTATCAAGGTAGGTATAATTTAGCTTTGAATTTATCAAAATTAATGTCAATGTTATTCATCATGACACGTTATCGAAGATCAACATGTCAACATATATTATAAATAATTAAAACTTAGAATGTTTATATTCGAAAATAAATTTAATAAATATATTTATTTAGTTTTTTAACAGTATAATAAAATTGATTAAAAATAAATATAATAATATACTTGATAAAATTATAATAATTATAAAATTTAACTATTTATATAAATTATTAAAACTATTATATTATTTTATAATATCATAAATTTATTTGAATTCATTGCTACAGTTCTTAATTTGAATAACTTAAAATTAAATTCTCTTTCTTTACCCTCATATTTGTTTCATCAAGAGAAAATATAAATTTTGTGAAAGACAATATCCACTCTTTTATAGCTTTTCTGGGGGACTGTTTTATATTCAAATAATCATAAATTTTTTTTTGAAGGCCTCATTCACAATGCGAAAATGAAGTATAAAAATGATAAATTATTTAACTATATATAACTGTCATTTTTGTTCATAAATGACCAAGCTAATTAATTGAATAATTTTTATAATAAAATATAATAAATAATATGATATTATAATTTTTAAATATTTTAATAAATTATTAAATATATACTATGTCACGTGAGATAATTTATACATATTTATCTCATAACCTCTTTTAAACGTGAGAGAGATGATATTTCACTGCTCTATTAAAGTAGTGTAAATGATGTTAAAAAAATATATTTTAATTATATTTAGATATTATCAATAATATAATATATTATTTATTCATTTATGATAATAAATAGTTTAATAATTAAATACTGTATTATTCGATAGAGTCTCAGATGTGATAAAAGAATACCTCATAAAAATTATTTCATATTGTATCATAAGACATATACTTTAGTGTAGAGTTAAATCATATAATTAGAAATCAATAATGTTATTTTTGGATCATATACTTAGAAAAAATAATTAGAATATAAATCATATAATTTAAAATATTGATCTCACGCTGAAGGATGAGAATACCAACCTACAAGAAACAAATATATCCAACCAGACACATTCAATTGATAAGAGTTACACACACACACACACACAAAAAGCTTAATATATAAAACATATATTCTTATTAATTTTTTTTAAAATGTAATTATTTTAAATATATTATATATTTTAATTACTTAAATTTGTTATTTATAAATTATAAAAGGACAAGAGGTGAATAATTGGAGGGACAGATGGGAACAGCGAAAGACACTGAAGGCATCGGGTGGGAGTAAGCCAAAAAAGGGAAACAGTGTAATGATATGGAGTACATGTTTTATAGGACCGAGCTTATCATGAAATGTTGGTACCACATTATTTATTTTAGACAATATAATAATAATTATTATATTGACCTATAAATTATATCCATATAAAAAAATAATTATAATAATTGAAAACCCATAAAAAAAAAAAAGAAGAAGAGGTTTGGTATAACAGATATCATATCCTTTTACGTTAGCTGCTCTATTTTATGTTGTAATTGTTATTAAATAAATATCAATAACATAAAGTCTTAACTAATAATTAAAATAATAACTTTATTTAAAAAAAGTAAATTTTTAATGAATCAAATTAAAATATCATGTTGGGATTGTTTAATATTTTAAAAAATAATTAAAAGTAGTCGGAGAAGGAGAAGGGGGGGTGGAGAGAGAGGGAACAATGGAATGGAGATTTTCAGAGATCGAGAATGTGAATCTTTGCTGACTGACTGAACCGATAAAGAAGAAAGGTACACCATACCGAGCAAAGACAAATTGCACTTTCTCTCTCCTTCCTCCGCCTTCCTCAGCCTCCCTCCGCCGCCTGCATCTCCAACCTCCTAGGCCTACTACTTCAATAAATAATTCAAAAGGTATTCATTTTTTTAATTTCACACCGAGATTGTATCTATACATATATATACCCCAAACAGCAAGTCTACGAAGTTCCGGCGCCGATGCCAACGCCGGTATGCACGGCGAGGCAATGCTTGACGGACGAAGCCGCCCGAGCCTTGGATGACGCCGTATCCGTCGCTCGACGCCGGAACCACGCCCAGACGACGTCGCTTCACGTCGTTTCTGCCTTGCTCTCTCTGCCTTCTTCTCTGCTCCGCGAGGCCTGCTCTCGAGCTCGCAGCGCCGCGTACTCCCAACGCCTCCAGTTTCGGGCTCTCGAGCTGTCTGTTGGAGTCTCTCTCGATCGGATACCTTGCTCGAAGAACCAAGACGATGTGCCTCCTATATCGAATTCTCTCATGGCGGCGATCAAGCGCTCGCAGGCGAATCAACGGCGGCAGCCGGAAATGTATCACCTGAGCCAGTTACAACATCAGAACGGCGCTCCGATGTCGATATTGTCGATAAAAGTTGAATTGAAGCAGTTCATGTTGTCGATTCTTGACGATCCTATTGTCAGTAAGGTTCTTGGAGAGGCAGGGTTCCGCAGCTGCGATATCAAGCTCGCAATCGTCCATCCTCCGGTATGTCCTCCGGTGCGATACCTGCGTTCGCGGTGTCCCCCATTGTTTCTTTGCAACTTGACTGATTCCGGTTATCCTGTCGGGAGAAATCTTCCGTTTCCTTTCCTCGGCGCCGGAAATGCCGACGGAGATGCGTATCGTAAGAGGATTGGAGAAGTTTTAGTAAAGAAGAGCGGGAGAAATCCATTGCTCGTCGGAGGTGGCGCGAAGGATGCGCTTAATAGTTTCAAGGAGTGCCTGGTGGAGGGGAAGGGCGCAGACATCCTTCCTAGTGAGATTCTCGAATTGGATTTTGTATGCCTGGAGGAGGAGATAGCCGAATATGTAGGAAACGGCGGCGATGAGGAGATGATGGGTTTGATGATCAAGGAATTGAAATTAAAGATGGAGAAGAATTCAGGGCCGGGTGTAATTGTGAATTTTGGAGAATTGGAGGCGTTGGTGGACGATAGTGTGCCAACTGATACTGTTGAGTGCTTAGTTTTGGAGTTGAGTAGTTTGGTTGAGCTTTACAAGAGGCTGTGGCTAATTGGAGTAGCTGCGACTTATGAAACTTACAGGAAGCTTGTAGAACGGTTTCCATCGGTAGAGAAAGATTGGGATTTGCAGCCGTTGCCTATCACTTCAACTAGATCAAGGTTTGTAGTCATCTATGCATCTCCGTTTTGCATCATCTCATAGCATGGCACTCGAAATTTCTCCGAAGAACATTCTGTTGCTCATTATCGCGATTTCTTTCTGCATTTAAACGATAGTGAAGCAAAATATTTTAATGTATGCATGAGAACTAACATCTCTGCCCGTCTATTCCTAGTTTTTCATTTGACCCTCATCCCGTCTTCATGTTTTATTATCTTCCAACAAATCCTGGATGGTTTTGAGCTCATTTCATTCCCTGGCCAAGTTCTTATGAAAGCTAGGTTCGCCAAGTCAAACTTTATAATCCACTTGTCTCAGCTATTATATATCGTACAAATGTGCGGAACTGAACGTGCTTCTTGGTGGAAAATTTCTCGTTCTTTTGTATAGGATGTAGGCTTTGTTCTCTTGGAAGTTTTATTTTTAAGCACCGAATGATTGAAGAGGTGATGGAAGGTTTAGAGGTGCTCCTTGCTGAAATCATATGAGATGTGAAAGAAGAGTGAGCTTTGAAATCTTAAATGTTCAAATACTAGGAGACGCTGAAGTTTCTATGAGGGAAAGGAACACCTCCGTGCTGAAATTTCGAGTGCATAAGAAAAAGTCATACAAGATTACAAAGTTTGCTGCTGGTTATTTTTCATGCTTTGTCCATATAAGCATACTTAGCATAGCAGACGCCGGTACTGGGTGGCTGAAATGGGACATCGGAATTGTTGAGGTGTAAAAAATGGCTACAACGCATGTTAATACATGATCTTAATGGTGCAGAGACTGAACATGAGGCATGTCCTATGATGGCATATAACAACAATAATAAAACTTCAAATTCTTTTAAATGGGATGGTATATATTTTGCCAATAGAAGGAATTTTAAATCATTTTTATTAAATTACTATAGGTATATTATTTTTATTAAATTACTCTAGGTTTTATCTTCATTTCTTTTTTCCAACCACACCTGACTCACTTTTCTCACTATTGCTTTATTTGGCTTAAGTTTTTGGAACCACAATAAATCTCTTTTCCTCATCAAATATTCGATAAGGCAATTTTTCAATATTTATGGATATTTTTATTCCTTATCAAGCCTTTTAGTGGTACTCCCCAAGATCACACGGGATATTTAGATGTTGGTTTCTTACTACAATTAATTGCTCCTTTCTTATCCAGGAGGTGTTTTCTTCCTCTATAGTACCTAAGCTACAGCCTGCAGTTTTTAGCATCTGACTTCTGTCTATTTGATCTAACACTTCCATGTACATGATGTAATTACAGTTTGATGAGGTCTTTTGTTCCATTTGGTGGTTTCTTTTCTGCACCATCAGAATTCCGGAATTCAATTCCTGTCATGAACCGAACTTTTTCTCGTTGTAATGAGTGCAACGAGAAATATGAACGAGAATGTTCTGCTATCATGAAAGGAGGGTCTTCTGTTTCAATATCTGGTCATTACTCAGCTACTTTGCCTTTGTGGCTACAAATGGCCGGCTCTGACCCAAACAAAGCTGGCGATGTGGTAACACAGGTGCAAAACCCCTTCCTAGACTTCATTTTTTGTTTGGGGGTTGGAAATAATCATTTTCATTCACTTTACTCTTTCTTTGGCATGTCGAATTTGTAAGAATATGCCTTCATTCAGTGCAGGCCAAAGATGAGAAAGCAGCATCAAATGCAAAAAATATTGGGCTACAAAAGAAATGGAATGACATTTGTTTGCGTCTGCATTGGAATCCAACAATCTCTAAACCGGGGATATATCCGACGAGGTCTGAAGTTCTTTATCCTCTAGGCTTTCAATTTGCTGCAGATAAGCAAGGCAATGCCGGTGAAGATATGAATTTGAATGAGAAAGTATGCTCAGGTTTCACTTCTTGCATGCCAGTTTTGGCAACGAAGACCTCTTCTCAAAAGCAAGATGGAGCCGCTTCTTTGGTTTCTCTTTCTGAAAATGCTGATTCCTCATTAAAACTTGCCATAGAAGCATCAAAGAGCCTTCTATATGAGAGGGATAGCTCGAGTTCTCCAACTTCTCGTCTTCAAAGCTTGGGCCTCCCTTGTGACCGTACATCATGTTCTTCTAGTTCTTTGACCACAGATCTGGGCCTGGGATCATTCTGTGCATATAAAAGCCAGGAGCTACATCAGCTCAAGTCTCAAGAAAATAACAGAGAGAGCCTGCAAAAAATATCTGATTCTATATCTATTTTTCCACACGATACGATAAAAGAGAAGATTTCTGATCCAATTGGGCAGCCTCGTTCCTCCCCAGGTCTCGATTCGAGAGGGATGTTCGATCCAGTGGAGTACAAGTCACTTTTTAGGGACTTGACCAAGATAGTTGGTCGGCAAGATGAAGCCATTCGAAGTATTAGTCAAATAGTCTCGAGCCGTAGAAGCAGAAATGGGCCCCGACGTGATATTTGGATGATCATTTTAGGTCCCGATAAAATGGGTAAGAGGAGGATTGCTGAAGCACTTGCTGATATAGTTTTTTGCAGCAGGGAAAACCTTGTTGCTGTGGACCTGAGTTGCCACAGAAGGATTACTAAACCGAACGCAATGTTCAGTTCACAAGGACCGAGTGAGTTCGATAAGGTTGGTAGAAATACCATTGTTGGTTATATTGCGGAGGAGTTGAACAAGAAACCGCAATCAGTAATCTTCCTTGAAAATGTAGACGAGGCTGATCTGATGGTACAAAACAGCTTGTCCCATGCAATCCAAACGGGTAAATTTCCTGATTCACATGGGAGAGAAATTAGCATCATCAACACGATCTTTGTGATTTCCACAAAGTATGGGAAAAATCTCCCTTTTGGGAATGAATCTGTTAAGTTTTCTGAGCAAATGATACTAGAAGCTAAAAATTGGCAGATGCAGATAATGATCAAGTCTTCGAGTGAGTCACATTCATCAGAAAATGGTGCTCTAAACAAAAGGAAGCTCTCTGATGCCATCGGGCTCAACGAACACACTGTGGAACAACGCATCAAGGTTCTGAAAAACCATTTTGATCTGAATTTGCCACTGGAAGAGATTGATGAGACCACCGAGTTTGAAAACCTTGACAGCTCCTCCACCTCCAACAGCTCAAGAGCTTGGCTGGATGATTTCTCAGAGCAAGTCGATGGAAAAGTGGTGTTCGAGCCGTTCAATTTCGATGCACTTGCTTATCAATTGATGAAGAAGATAAGCTCAAGTTTTGAGAAGAAGCTGGGGCTCGGGATGCGGCTAGAGATTGATCACGAAGCCATGATTGAAATGCTAGCGGCTGCTTGGTCTTCCTCTAGGAAGGGAGCGGTGGAGGATTGGATTGAGCAGGTTCTTGTCAATAGCTTTGAAGAAGCCCAAAAAAGGTACGGCCTCACCGCCCAATCTATTGTAAAACTAGTTGCTTGTATAGATCATCCTGCTCAAGAACAAGCTCATGGCATATGCCTTCCTAGTAGAATTGACTGCAGCTGATTCTTTTTTTTTCTTTTCTCCCTGCGCAGATAGCTTTGTTTTTAGGTGGTTTGCATAGTAGTTAGAAAGCTGTCTGGCTAGTTGATCCATTTGTTTTCTTTTTGTTTTTGATTTTTAATTTTTGTGGTATTTTTGTATAAATATATGTGCATTATTTACTGTCAGTAGATGTACAGAGATCTGCTAGTTCTACTTGTGTATGTTTGTCCTCCAAGTTTTCTATCGCTATGAGCATCAGATTTCATCAGCTTAGGATGTACGCACAAGTCAGTAGGGTCCTTTTGGATCGTGGGCCGTGGCTACTCGGGTAGAGATCATCAAGTATCCTTTGGACGAGTGCTTTTATGATAAATCAAATTTGTTAGAATTCCTCCAAATTCAACGGTTATAATTAAAAGTTAGATTAAAAAACAGTACAAATTAAATAGTCATTAAATCACTTAATGTAATTTTTACTATTTATTTATTTAATTTTTAAATCTGATTATTTGGTTCATAACAGACTAAAAATTTAGGTTCACCTTAACGGCTTTCTATTTGGATAGAGGCTTATGTGTAATTTTAGTATGATATCATTTCTTTGTGTATTCTTGGCCTTTGCTTGTTGTCTTGGGGCTTGTACTACCTTCCTGCCATAGGTCAGCGAATATTTTTGTTGGGTCCCAATATAAGGGCTCATAAAATAAGGCCCAAAGCAAAAGCCCAAGTAAGAAGCCCAGAAATGTGTCCACGAACCAAAAGGGCTGAATGGTCCAATAATCCCAAAACGCTGGCTAATGCCCCCAAAAGACAAAGCTACGACAAAGGTCCGATAAGTCCCTTTAATCGTAAGAAGCACGAGGACATCGTGAACGGCAGGCGACGTCCAGGTACGAGGACAAGAAGAAGAAGCCCGAGAACCCCAAAAGTTTCGTTAGGCCTCAGATAAGTTCGAGAAGACAAGAAGAAACCCGAGGACCCTCTACAAATGGCCCAAGGATCCTCCCACAGACAGTCGGTACCTGAGAACTGCCTTGTCCAATGAGTCCACGAACTCACCAGAGAACGAGGAACGTTGTACAAGGACGAGGATTATCTCATGCTCGGCCGAGAGCGCCAACTAAGCAATTTTATCGATTCCCAAAGGGCCTGCCAACACTGGCAGACGCCGTCTTCACAAATCACGCCTAGTCAAATCAAGATTGACGTCTAGACTCTACACGCCTGAC
>JAOVVI020018855.1:0-10254 GCA_028571085.2 Nepenthes alata
ATTTCCGCTTTCTAAACCCAAACAATTTCCTCCTTTTCCTTCGCAAACCTTTCATGGAGCCGAGAATTGGTGACATAGAGTCTATCCTCTCTACAAAGGATATGGAGTACTTTTGTGCTTCGTATATGATTCCTCCATCCTTGGTTCATTTGATACTGGGTAAATCTGACGGAGCTTCCACTCCTATTGAGAAATTTATCACTGTATATGAGATCCGCTCAATCCACTCCGGATTTTGTTCTGTGACGGAATGGCCATCAAAACCTTATAATGGCCTCCGTCAATGCACACTAGGTCGAATAACCACTTTAGCACAAAACACCAATTAATGGGCAAACTAGAAGAAATTTCAGATGCCTTCACAAGATCGAAACTAACCGGCCATTAAGTCGGCCTACTTTAGGATGGACATAAGGTGACCGTCCGAGATACTAGGTTGGTTGGTTGGTGTATAAAACTAAAGACATATGAGATGCCACTAGGAACCAAAATCATTTAACTCATAAATATTTAGCCGAAGCATTACATTTTTTTATTAATTCATACAGCGGTATTGTGTTAAAAAATTTTCAAAATGACCAAAAATGCTTCATCGCTGATAGAGTACAACTACAGTAAACCAGGTTGACCATTCTGCATAGCTACATTATCGGACTCTATTATGTTTCGTCCGACATAAACTATTGGTCGTCTGAAAATAAGAAAGTAATAAGGGGTGAGCGGATTGCTCAGTAAGGTACCAATAATCAAATACATGAATAAATACAAAATTGAGATAAAATTCAAATTACGGAACGAAGTATAAAACATGAACGAAGTCATTTTTCATAAGAACTGGTTTCCAAAATGAATTTAAATCCAAAATTAAATTTCCTTGTCCGATTATATTTTATGCCTGCAACTACTCGGCCATCATGAATCAGAAATGACTACATTTAGGCCTGTAATTACTCTGCCATCATTTATTAGAAACGGCTGCATTTAGGGCTTGCAACTATTCAACCATCACATATCAGAAATGACTATATTTAATGCCTGCAACTACTCAGCCATCATACATCAGAAACAACTACATTTAGGATCTGCAACTACTCGGTTATTAAGACTGTTTTTGAGTGTCAAATGGCCGAAGTTCTTAAAACGATATGCAGTCTTACTTACACAAATGGCAAACAATTTGCAATCAAATAAGATCGTAAATATGCAGTTAGTAATTGAAACATGTGAGATACATTTCTGCACAACTTCGCAAGCATGAGCCGTGGAACAAAATCTCGCTTGTAAAACATAACACATGAGTCGATCATGGAGATCCTTCATAAACTTGCCATATAATTATCATAGTATATATTTTTTGGAAACATGACGAAGAATAATATTAGAATAAAATCAGCTACTAGACGAAAAATAGTTAAGGACAAAACATGGGTTACAGTTGCCTGATCTTGGGCTTATGAATTTTCTTACTCAGTCTGAAATCCTTTCTCTCCTTCCCCTCCTTCGTACTTCACACAGATTTCACGCTCCCCTTTCTAACCTCTAAATTGGTATTTATAGGCAATGGGAAAAGTGGGGGCAGGTGAAAGTAAGTCACATATTTGGTACTTCTTTTCCCACTAAATCTTCCTTTCTTAACTGGTCAACGGAGTAGGTTACCTTCTTTGTATTCCTTTTTTCACTTAATCTTTCTTTCTTGACAGGTCAACGGAGTAGGTTGGAGCAGGATATGACCATGAACTGATTCTATTATTCGTCTTACTGCCTCTTGCTCCCACTCTCTGAGTCCTCGATCTCCTTTATGAGTCCTCGGGCTCCTGATGAGTCTTTGGACTATTGAAGAGTCCTCGTCCCCTGCTGAGTCTTTAGGCTCTTGAAAAGTCATTGGTCTCTTGATCTAATTTCTAAACAGCTCCGATTGTCACTGTTTGTTAACAAACCGCGGTTCATGGACATTTTTGCTATCCTCCTAATTCATGTCAATACTAAAATTTCAGTCAATGCTAAAATTTTGGTTAATACTAAAATTTTTGGTCAACATTAAAATTTTCGGTCAGTACTAAAATTTTCGCTAAACAAACTTTATACTACCTCGGTCAAATTTTATTCTCTCAAGGTCGTGAGTGACTAAAGCCCAGGAACTCAGTCCTTACAACTCTTTCCTACTTATAAAATTTCATCCTCGAAATTTAACAATACTTATATATACCCATACCTGGTGGAATTAGTTGTGGGTACTCGCTTCGGATTTCTGTTTTACATTCCCATGTGACTTCCTCAGCAGAGTGATTTTTTCATAAGACTTTTACTAGAGATATAGTCTTTGTATGTAATATTTGATTCTTCCAATCTAAAATCTTCACTGGTTCCTCTTCATAAGATAGGTTTTTTCAATAGCTAGTGGCTCAAAATCAATCACATGTGTTGGATCGTAGACATATTTATAAAGTATGGATACATGAAAGACGTCATGAACCTCAGTTAAATTTGGGGGCAAAGCCAACCGGTATGCTATTTCACCAAAATTTGCCAAAATTTCTAAGGGTCCCATAAATCTCTATTTTAACTTTCCCTTCACCCCAAATCGAGTTGTCCCTTTAGATGGTGATACCTTCAGAAAAATAAAATCACCAATTTTAAACTTCAGCGCTGATATTCTTTTGTCCACATAACTCTTCTGTCTACTTTGAGCTACTTTTAAATTCTCATGTATCAACCTAATTTTCTTTGTTGTCTCCTTTATGATTTTCGGACCAAGTAGCCACCTATCTCCTGTTTCTTCCTAGTGAATAGGTGATTGACATTTCCTCCCATACAGAGCTTTAAACGGTGCCATGCCAATACTTGTCTAGTAGCTGTTATTATAAGCAAATTTTACCAGAGTCAAATGACAATCCCAGCTACCGTTCATCTCCATCACTAAAACTCTTAACAAGTCAACCAAGATCTGAACGGTGCATTCCAATTGACCATCTGTTTGAAGATGATAAGTAGTATTGAATTTTAGTCCTATCTCCTATTCTTGATGTAAGCTTCTTCAAAATTTTAAGACAAATCTTAGGTCTTAGTCAGATACAATTGAAGCTGGCATACCATGTAGCCTAACAATCTCGCTAATATAGAGTCGGGCCAATTGACCCCAAGATTAGGTCGTCCGAATTGCTAAAAATGGGCTGATCTGGTCAGTCTGTCAACGATAACCCATTTGGCGTCGTAGTTCTTCAGAGTTCGGAGCAAACCAGATACAAAATCCATCACAATATCCTCCCACTTCTAACTTGAGATGGGCATCGGTTGCAACAATCCGGCCGGTTTCCTTCTCTCGGCCTTCAATTACTGGTAGATAAGACATTTATTCACAAAATCTATAATATTTTTTTTCAAATTTCTCCATCAAAACAGTTTTCTTAAATCCTGATACATTTTATTAATTTCAGGGTGAAATGTATACCTTGTTTGATGGGCTTCTCTCATAATCTCCTCCTTAAGCTCCTTATTATTAGGTACACACAACCTATCCTTAAATCTCAGAACTTCATCAGTCCGAATATTAAAATCTACTATGGAGTCCTTCTCAACGTTTCCTACAATTTTCATTAAGAAATAGTTGTTCACTTGCCCTTCTTTGATTCTCCGTAATACCTCCGGTTTCACTTGAAGATAAGATAGTAGCATTTGATTATCTTTAACGTATAGATGAATATTACAATTCTTAACACAATCTAACATTTCGATCTCCTCAATATGCAGCTTCGCTATAAAGCTTGGTCGGTGGCTCAAAGTATTAACCACCACATTTGCTTTCCCTAGCTAGTAAAGGATCCACAGTCATAGTCTTTCAGAAATTCAATCCACCTTCTCTACCTCATGTTTAACTCTTTCTGTAAAAATAAATACTTTAAATTCTTATGGTCAGAATATACAAGAAATTTTTTATCGTACAGATAATGTCTCCATATTTTCACTACAAACACCACGGCAGCTAGTTCTAAATCATGTGTTGGATAATTCCTTTCATAGACCTTCAATTGTCGGGATCCGTAAGCAATCACCTTTCTGTGTTACATTAGGATGCAACCCAATCCAGACTTAGAGGCATCACAATAAACTATCAATCCATCTGTTCCGTCAAGAATAATCAAAATTGGCACAGTGGTTAATTGGTCCTTTAGCACCAGAAAACTTTTCTCGTATTCCTCAATCCAATCAAAATTAACCTCTTTTTTCGTTAACTGGGTGAGTGGCGTAGCAATCCGAGAAAAATTCTTCACAAATCTGTGATAATATTCAGCCATACCTAAGAAACACCGAACCTCGGTCACTGAAGTTGGACAACTCCAATTTACAATGACCTTAAACTTCTTAGGATTGACCGAAATACCATCCTTAGAAATAATATGCCCTAAGAATCCCACTTCTTCTAACTGAAAGTCATATTTATTCAGTTTTACAAATGACTTCTGCTCTCACAGGATTTGGAGTACGGTTCTCAAATGCACCTCATGCTCTTTATTACTCTTAGAGTAGATAAGAATATCATCAATAGAAACTACAACAAATTTATCCAAATAAGGCCGAAAGACTCGATTCATTAAATCCATAAAAGCGGCAAGAACGTTTGTTAACCCGAACGGCATTACTATAACTCATAGTGGCCATAACTCTCCGGAATGCCGTTGTCGCTACATCCTCCTACTTAATTTGAAGCTGATGATATCCAGATCGAAGATCAATTTAAGAAAATACACAGGCTCCCTATAGTTGGTCAAAAAGATCATCAATCCTAAGCAGATAATAATTTTTAATGGTGATCATATTAAGCTCCCAATAATTCACACACAACCTCAAAGTTCCATCTTTCTTTTTCACAAATAATATTGGTGCACCCTACGGGGATACACTCGATCTAATTAATCCCTTATCCGGCAATTCTTGCAATTGTTGTTTCAGCTCCAACAATTCTACTGGCGCCATTCTGTAGGGCGGCTTAGATGTTGGTGTCGATCCTGGCACCAAGTTAATTTCAAACTCTATTTTTTGGTGTGGAGGAAACCCAAGTAATTCATTAGGGAATAAATCATCAAACTCTTCTACAATAGGGATCTCCTTAGCCGACATTTCTTGATCCTTGGCCACACTAGCATAAGCCAGATAAGCCTAGCATCCATTCTTCATTAAATGCTGGGCATGAATCGCCAAAATAAAACAAGATGTCTCTCTTCGCAGAACTCCTTGGATATAAATAGCCTTACTTTCTGAAATATCAAAGTCTACCTTCTTCCTAAAATAATCAATGTTGGCACGATATTTTGCCTACTAATTCATACCTAAGATCACATCAAAATCAGACATCTCCAATATAATTAAATTAGCTGGCAACCGAGACCCATTAATTTCTATAACACACCTAGGATACATAACATCTAGAATCAGAGACGACCCCATGGGTGTTGAGGCAATTAAAGAGTAGTCAAGAATCTTAAGGGACGAAGCCAGGTGACACATAAATTTAGACGAATCAAAGGAATGGGTAGATCATGAGTCAAAAAGCACACGACAAGAAACACAACAAACAGAGAGACTACCTTCCACTATGTCAGTTGAGACCTCGGCCTCCTTTGCAGAGACTACGCATGCTTTGGTCAAAACGGTTGGTTTGGACTGTGGGGCTCGCTTCCATTGAGGGAAATTCCTTATCAAGTGCCCTGCCTGTCTACAGTTGTAAGAAATTCCCAACTTTGCACAACAAGGCTTGCCCTCATGCAGCCTTCCGCAATGAGAGCACGAGTTGGAAGACGCCCTTGAGGTTGGAGTTAATTGGACGGACTCCTTCCTGGACTTTGGTTGCTTTGCCTTCTTTAGAGGTCTCCCAGACCCTACAATGGGACTGGTTCTTGCACTATCCCAGTTGGATCTCTTCTTAAAAAATTTCACCTTCTCGAGTTTCTTTTCATAGATAATGGCGCTATCTAAAACTTTTTCGTACATCAGCAGTTTTAATGTCGACAGATATTTCCTAATGTCATCCCGCAAACATTGAAAAAACGTCCTTGCCTTCCTATCTTCTTCCTCCACCAAGTGTGGGGCATATCAAGATAATTTTGTAAACTTAGCGTCGTATTCAGCCACCGTATGACCCCCCCTGTCTTAACCGTAAAACCTCCCCTTTCTGTCCTCGGAGACTAGCAAGAGAATATTTTTCCATAAAGGTCGTCTCAAATATGGCCTAAGTAATCTCATTCTTGGGTACATCGAATACTCTTTTCTACATTTTTCACCAGTGATGGGCCTCTCCCTCCAATTTATGAGTGGGAAACAAAAACTTATCTATGGTTGGACATTTGATGACCGCAAACACCTTCTTAAGATGTTGGATCCAAGTGTCCGCCTTGACCGGATCCGACTCTCCTGAGAACTCTAGAACTTGCTCCTTGATAAATCGGTCATACGTTGATGTCCCTTGATTAGCAAGAGTAGGAGCAAAGCTATATTGTTCCATAGCTTTCATAACATTAGCCATCCTTCCTAATATATTCAGGTACTCCGCTTCTCAGTCCTTAAAGTTACGAGCAGCTCGTCTTCCCCTACTTGCCATTCTTATTTCAATTTTTGGAACAGAGCTACTTGGTCAATTTATAATTCAGCCTACCAGGACACGATGCTTTCTAAACAAAACGTCCTGATCCTTACTTAATACTAGTTTAATTGACTAGATTAGGATAACTAAGTTTTAGCCGATCTAACTTAGTTGTCTTATGCCTTTACCGATTCATTGATTGCTTTTAATCTATCCTAAATTTTCGGATAAATTTAAATCAATTTTAAGGTATCTCATTCTCTGATACCAATTGTGACAGAACGGCCATCAAAACTTTATAATGGCCTCTATCAATGCACACTAAGCCGGATAACCACTTCGGCACAAATTACCAATTAATGGGTAGACTTAAAAGAATTTCAAATGCCTTCATAGAATCGAAGCTGGCAGGCCATTAAGTTGGCCTACTTTAGGATGGTCATAAGGTGACCGTTTGAGATACTAGGTTGGTCAGTTGGGGGACAAAATCAAAGGCAGATGAGATGTCACTTGGAACCAAAATCATTTAACCCATAAATATTTTGCAGAAGTATTAAAATTTTCTATTAATTTATACAGCGATATTGTGTTACAAAATTCCCAAATTGACCAAAAATGCTTCATGGTTGATCAAGTATTGCTATAATGAACCAGGTCGGCCTTCCTACCTTGCTACCTTGTCCAACTCTATTCTGGTTCGTCCAGCATAAACCCTTAGTCGTCTAAAGATAAGAAAATGGCAAGGGGTGAGCGGATTACTCAGCAAGGTACCAATAATCAAATACATGAATAAATACAAATTTGAGATAAAATCCAAGATACGGAACGAAGCATAAAACATGAACAAAGTCATTTTTCATAGGAACTGGTTTCCAAACTGAATTTTAATCCAAAATCAAATTTTCTTTTTTGGTTACATTTTAAGCCTACAACTATTCGGCTATCATGCATTTGAAACGGCTATATTTTAGGCCTGCAGGTACTCGGCCATCATATATCATAAAGGGCTACATTTAGAGCCTACAACTACTCGGCCATCACATATCAAAAATGGATACATTTAATGCCTGTAACTACTTAGGCATCATATCAAAAATGGCTACATTTAAGGTCTGTAATTATTCGGCCATCATATATC
The DNA here is from genome assembly GCA_028571085.2 of Nepenthes alata. Taxonomy (NCBI): domain Eukaryota; kingdom Viridiplantae; phylum Streptophyta; class Magnoliopsida; order Caryophyllales; family Nepenthaceae; genus Nepenthes; species Nepenthes alata. Next base: position 7,713 of record JAOVVI020018855.1, read on the forward strand.
AAAAACAGTTACATTTAGGACCTGTAACTACTCAACCATTAAGACAATTTTTGAGTGTCAAATGTCCAAAATTCTTAAAAAACATGTAGTCTTACTTCCATAAACAGCGAACAACATGCAACCAAAACAAGATCGTAAATATGCAGTCAATAATTTAAAGACGAAAGATACTTTTCTGCACAAATTCTCAAGCATGAGCCGCGGGACAAAATCTCGCTTGTAAAACATAACACGTGTCGATAATAGAGATCATTCATAAACGTGCCACATAATTATCATAATATGCATTTCATGGAAACATGACGAAGAATAATATTAGAATAAAATCAGTTGTCAGACGAAAAATACCTGAGGACAAAACATGCGATACACTTGCTTGATCTTGGACTTATGAATTTTCTTACTTAGTCTGAAATCCTTTCTCTCTTTCTTCTCCTTCGTACTTCACACAGATTTCATGCTCCCCCTTCTAACATCTAAATCGGTATTTAGAGGCAATGGGGCAAGTGGGGGCAGGTGAAAGTAAGTCACCTACTTGGTACTTCTTTTCTCACTAAATCTTCCTTTCTTAACAGATCAATGGAGAAGGATACCTTCTTTGTACTTCTTTTTTTATTTAATCTTCCTTTCTTGACAGTTCAACGGAGTAAGTGGAAGTAGAATATGGCCATGAACTGATTCTATTATTCGTCTTACTGCCTCTAGTTCTCATTCTCTGAGTCCTCGGTCTTCTTTATAAGTCCTCGGGCTCTTGATGTGTCCTCAAGCTTTTCAAGCGTCCTCGTCTCTTGATAAGTCTTTGGGCTTTTAAAGAGTTATCGGTCTCTTGATCTAATTTCTAAACGACTTCAGTTGTTACTATTCATTAATAAACCGCAGTTCATGGTCCATTTGGTTATCCTCCTAACTCCAGTCAATACTAAAATTTCTGTCAATGCTAAAATTCCAGTTAACACAAAAATTCTTAGTCTATACTAAAACTTAATTTTCGGTCAACACTAAATTTTTGGTCATCAGACTTTATACTATCTCAGTCAAAATTTTCTTCTATTAAGGTTGTGAGTGACTAAAGCCCAGGAACCTAGTCCTTACATGTTCACTACGGAATTTTCACTTCCGTAGTTTGGCCACTATAGAAGTTATTCCTCTCCAAAAATTTGGCCACTCCGAAAGTTTGATCACTCCAAAAGATTGTCACTCCCAAAATTTATCCACTCTGAAAGTTTGATCACTCTAGCGTGGATTTTTGCATCTCCTTAATTGAATTTATGCCAAAATGAATTGTTCAGCCGGTATGAATTTAAACTAGAATGGATTTGCAACAGTCAATTTTGACTAGCACCGGAATAGATTTTGTCGCTGTCGATCTGGATTTTATTTCAGAATGGATCTCGCATCAACAGGGTTCGACTTATGGGTGCTAGGAAATGCCGGATGGCACTGTAGGTGCCAAATAGGCAAATAGGAAATACCGGTTGCTTGTGAGAGGGGGAATCGGATTGATCCGTGTCCGGCTGTCTGTGAGAGAAGATTCCAAAACATTCTCTATGAAAATGTCAACCAAAAAGCATTCCGGAACTTTCTCTCACAAGCAAAAAGTGACGTGTTCGGTAAATTTGGCCCAGGAAGAAGGTCCACAAATGAATGCCCAATAAAATTCAGTTGGAAACCTTTGCTAATTTAGCCTAAAGATCGCCAAGGCGCTGCGATTAATTTTTGTTTATATTTCTTATAACCGGCAAGAGGTTACAAGAACAGACATAACGGGCAAGTATTATCACAACGGTCCCGACATTATAAAAGGGACCTTGAGAGAAAGAAAAGGGGGGATTCTAGAGAAGAGAGGAGAAGAGGCCAAAGAAGAAGGGAGAGAAAAGGATGATAGACCTTATCCTGCCCCTTCTAGAAGCCATCTCACCTACCAAGTGGCCAAATCCCTCATGGGTACATCCAAGCATGGGATATTCATTTAGAAGATCTTCCATTCAAGTACCCGACCATCTCTTAGGATCATCCCAACTGTTTAAGACGCCCCTCAACAGGGAGTACATCTAAGACACCCCTCTGCTGGGCATATCTCTAAGCCGCCCTTCTGTGGGAGCACCTTTAAGCCATCCATCAATTGGGCGCACCCAAACACTTAACACACCGATACATGTATCTACCGCATTCTCCTTGCGTATTTCTATTCTCTTAGAAAAACTTCTGACTTAAGCGTCGGAGAATATATGGTGGAAGCAATTTTCGTCGTTCTCAGACCTCTTATTTTCAGTTATATTACGCAGGGTTCGTGTTTGATACTAAGGAGATCGGATCCGTATTAGATCGACCCAGTGTGACGATTCGATTAGTGTCCCCGTAATCCATAAGACAACCCGAATTCGTGGTACGCAATAATATATATGTTTCAATAAGTTTTTCCTTACAACTTTATCGGGTTTAGCACCATCTTAATAATATCTCAGCATTGTGAGGACCCGAAACTGAAAACATAAAATCTAGATATATTTAAGTTGATTAAAATTGATAAGAGATTATGCAT
>JAOVVI020018856.1:0-10253 GCA_028571085.2 Nepenthes alata
GGGTGGGGATAAATGAGTATGTAAACTAGGTTCATAAAAACTAAAGGCATAGTACATAATCAAGCAAAGTCAAGGGAATTTATAAAGTTGTAAAAATTGAATAACAAAAACTATGATACCTGAACCAAACTTGAAGCCTGCAAGAATTAGACAGAAAAGGGAATGAAGGGATATCTAAATCAAGGATCAAAAGAAACAAAGCATCCAAATTAGAGATGAATCATACTGCTAAATTTATTCGAGCTCATACGCATTGCTATTCATCATCAACCAGTAATTGCATTCCTTTATTTCTGTTAAGAATGTAGTTTGAAAATAAATACGAGAAAGAGAGAAAAGAAACATCTATTGAGGGTTCAGAGAGGAAAAAAAATCAAGGAAAGTCAAGAGAAAAATCAAAGGAAGAAACTATGAGCTCCATCCATAGGAGTTGGACTATTAGTGTGCCTAACTGCTGTTCCAACTCTTTCTTAAGCAGATGCGCTACTGTTAGGGTGTGCTTGAAATTAAGAAAATTTAAAGGAAAAGAAAATACTAAGGAAAAAATAAAAAGAAAAAAATAGAAGAAAAGTATTTTGTTTCTTGTGTTTGGATATTATGAAAATTCATATTTGAAAGAAGTTAAATTTTCAAAAAAAAATATATTTTTTTGTTGTTTGGTTAATAAAAAAACAAATGAGAAAAAAGTACATGCACTTAATATGTTAATAAGATCATTTTGGTGGCTATTTTCTATACTAATTTGAACTATTTGTGAGGAATTGACATTTGAACTCACAAATGCCTAGAGGGAAAAAGAAATATCTGAGCTCTCATCAACAATAAGAATAAAAGATCTCAAGATGGTGGTTTTGAATTTTATTGGGGAAATGGGCTCCGGTCAGATAGTAGAATCGAGATGAGAAACGATAATTAACAATCACACACACACAGGAAACAGAGAAGAACAAGACACACAATGTTTACATGGGAACCATCTTCTAAATAAGAGGAAGAAAATCATGGAACACTTAGTTCACAAAAATCTCACTATGTAAAATTTTTTATTACAAAAACTCTCAAAGAATAGAATACAAAAGAAAATGGGCAACTCCTTGTATCTTCTGCTTCTTTCCTTGAACGAATCGTAGTAATGTACATATATAAATAGATGGGTCTTTCTAGCTAGGCGATGCCTACTCTGCAAGTTTATTGCGTCCCCTGCAAAATCTACCACCCAATATGCAAAGTCGTCTTTCTACCCTGAACTTTGCAGATGACTTGTTCTACAAAGTCAGCTACTAACTCTAAAAAGTCAATTACCTACTCTGCGAATTCAGTTATCTGCACTGGAATTTGTAGATGACCAACTTTCTAGGTAGTTTGCCCTCAGCCTTCGCATCAGTGCCTTCAACTGGCCTTTGTATCAGCACCCTCGACCGGCCTTTACATTAGTATGGATCAAACTTGCCTCAGCACTCCGGCTCGTTTGCACCACTCCGACCGGCATCACCACTCCGGCCGGTATCACCACTCCGACCGATACTTCACTCGAGCCAAGTATCACTACTCCGGCCGATACTTCACTTCGGCCAAGTATCAACACTCCGGTTAGCATTTCATTATTAGGCTAATGCATGACTAACACAACAATACTTCACCTTAGTATAGCACTCATGCGTATTCGGCCAAACCTATCGGCCCACCAATCGGATATGAGTCCATATAAGGGTGACCTATATCCCAACAAATTTCTCACCTACACTCAAAGAATTCATTATAGATTTTAATTATTATAAGAACAATTATCAATCAAAATGGCATTATGATAAAGTCGATACTAGTAGCTATTATTATAAGAACAATTATTATGACTCTCATAATGTTGGGGAGGGGGGGGTTAAAGGTAACTACTATAAATTTTAAATAAAAGGAGAAAGGGTAGTCAGAGGGAATTATTCCCTTTGAGGGAAAGGGAGGACAGAGGAAAAAAGGAGAAAGGAAGTCAGACACTCAAGAAAACGAGTGCGAAAGCATAAAGGAACTCCACCAACCGAGAGCACAAATTAAAAAAAGGCACTCACCTCAATGAGTGTGTAATCCAAAGCTACTCTACCAAATGAGTGTACCAAACGGATCATTGCCCTCCAAATAAATATGTACAGGCTACCTACCATTTTTGGGGCTTCCGAGGGTTGAAAATTCCATCCTTGCCCCTGATTAGGTGAATTTCCAGTATTTAATATCGTGTATCCTTTGGTTTTTGGGTATTTTTGCATGCGCAGTGTCCATGCAGAGAGAATTAGTAGAAATCCCTATATTTACTGAATTGATGTTTTTGTGGGTGTTATTTGTTCCCACGATATACAGAGACTCCAAACATATTAAGCCGTAATCCAATCTAAGGAATATAAATTATTGAATCTTACTTAACCTAAATTAAAAGATTCAACTAGGCATTCCACTTCAAGATGTCTAGAATCTCTTAGAGTAAAATAGATTGTAATAGGCTAGCTTTCATTTAGCATCTCATTATTTTATCCACTGTAATTTTAAAGATGAAGGCTTAATGTCCTTCATGCACTAAAGGTATACTAATTAAAGCACTTTCGAAGTTGACTTTTGCTTTCCTGGCAAAATTAACCAAGCCTAAACGGTTACGACATATTGTTGATATTAATCGAGTTGGAGGGATTTTCGTTGATTGAATTCATGCATAAATCTAGATTATAGTAACCTTCGTGACCTAAGTGTTATGACAACATTCTCGTAATTTTTGCATTTTAAATTAGACCGAAAACTCAAGTAAAAGCAAAGGGTTTCTTAGGTTATCAAATGATACATGGTGCAATAAGATCATAGGTGCGAAATATCAAAGGTCTGGTTCAATCTTGTATTGTGGGTGAGTGAAAATGGGGAAAAAGGGGGCTTTAAGGATTCAGTTTCTACTGGTTTTTCCTTTATCGGTTCTTAAGGTAAAATCTTTAGTTCATTGGCTAGTATATGTGAATTGATTGTAAAACATTATCGATATGATCTTACAAGTGGTTTGCTGAATTTATTCATTTAGTTGAGTGTTGAATTGGCACAATCAGACTTTGCGGACCATTTTATGCAGGACAATGTATTTGTGAATGTCGTTGCATCAATACAATATCGCGCTATAGCTGATAAAGCAGGCGATGCTTTCTACGGACTCAGCAACACAAGATCCCAAATCCAGGCTTATGTTTTTGATGGTAAAAATTAGAAACCGAAGCCGTACATTTAATTATTCGTGTTGTTTAGCGCTTGTTTAATGATTTCCTTGCTTTTATCTAGTCATTAGAGCGACTGTTCCCAAACTCAATCTGGATAGTGTGTTTGAGCAAAAGAATGACATTGCCGGAGCTGTCGAAGATCAACTGGAGAAGGTTGTGATTTTGATTATGCAATTATTTTAATTGGATCACCCAATTTAATGTCTTGTGTGTTTGGGTATGCTTGTAGGCTATGTCGACATATGGTTATCGGATCGAACAAATGCTCATTGTTGATATTGAGCCTGATGAGCATGTGAAGCGGGCGATGAATGAGATTAATGCTGGTAAAGTATATGATGCTTTCCTCTGATCAATGTTGAATCTCCGTATCATTTAGGAGTTGCATATATAGAAGATAAGATAAAACAAAATTATCTAAGGTATTTTGGACACTTAAAATATAGGTTAAATGAAAATATCTATGAAAAAATATGAGTTAGTTATAGTCTGAGAAAAGAAAAAAATGGTAAATCAAGAAAAACTTTGGGTGAGATGATTTTGTTTTTACTCTCAGAAGATATTGCACTAAATCGAGTGGACTGATGAAAACAAATTCATATAAGTTTCCGGGTAATTTTTCTTTGGTGGTTCTCTTATATGCCCATCAAGAGTGTTTGGATTTGAAACATGCACGTTACCGAAACAAGTCTGAATCTCCTGTCAAACGTAAAGGACTCTTTTCTCCCGATTGAATACAAATAATTAAAAATACGCAACTAAGCATACAAGTTGCACAACAGATTTGATGTGGAAAATCCTTCTTAATCAATAAAAAGACCATGTGACAACCTCCAAACAATATCAATTATAAAGTATTTTGTTACAAATAACCTCCTCAAGAGTTTTCACAATAACTCGTGTAAATAACCGGTTAAATTTAACCCCTAACATACCTAACTACCTATGAGAGTATAATACAACAAGAAAATGAGCAACTATCAATAATGTGTCCTACAATCAAGATTAGAACAACATACCTGAACTAAGTAAATGATGGAACTCGAATCGAATATCAAACGGTTGTAGAAAACTCTCATATCTTTTAGCTCTTCTTTTCTTCATGCGGAACCCATTGTGTTTTTGCTATTGAAGGACTATCCTAAAATTGCATTAGGGCATTTTATTACAGCCGCCAATGTTTGAACGCAAATGGCAAAAGTTTTACCAAGGGTTCAAACCCCAAAAATGCACATGTCAGGCACAAAGGACTTCTTGAACCACTAAAAATTACACAGGAGTGTCTCTTAGGCATGCCAACACTCTCCCAAACGTGCATGGGCATCCTTTAGGTGTCGTTCTCTTGAGCCGCTTCAATCGTTCGATTGATTGAATACTCAGCGTCGAAATTGAGCGAACTATTGGATGACAAACCATTCGATGTAGGATTCATAAGAAATTGAATTAGAATTTTACGAAAGGCTCGAACAGGCATTGGGCTTTATAATGGGGTACACCGCCTGCAAACTATCTTTTCCGCTCTCTGGATGACAAACCATTGGATGTAGAACAATGCCAAGAGACTCGTGGGAGCTTGCGACTATTTCAGCTTGGTAAATCAATGGTTGGAACTGTTAAAACTTTGCTGAAAAGTATTGTATTTTCTCAGCTTCTCGGCTGCGAGTAGCAACTAATGACAAGGCAGAGGCCGAGAAGATCTTACAGATAAAGAAAGCAGAGGGCGAAGCTGAAGCCAAGTATCTGTCAGGGCTGGGCATCGCTCGCCAGCGACAAGCAATCGTAGATGGCTTAAGAGAGAGCGTCATGAGCTTCTCCACCAACGTCCCGGGGACAAGTGCAAAGGATGTCATGGATATGGTGCTCATCACCCAGTATTTCGACACCATGAAAGAAATCAGCGCTACCTCTAGATCTTCTGCCGTGTTTATCCCCCACGGACCCGGAGCTGTTCGTGACATCGCTACTCAGATTCGCGAAGGCCTCCTCTAAGCTTCCATTGCTCAGTGATTCCCTCACTCTTTCTTCTTGTTTCTCTTCCTAATGTTTTCTTCTTCTGAAGACGACCACTGTCTGCTCAGAATTTTTTTTTTTTTTGCTGTGTGCTTTTTAGTTTGTCTTTGAAATGTTTCTTCTCAGTGAGTTTGCTGCAGTAATTGATCTGTATATCTGGATTTGTGTGCTTTCTTGGGAATACATGCTTATGTCTTTATTTCTTATGTTTTTAGCATTTTTTTTTTCAACATGCTCAGACTTAAATCGATAAAATTTCTATGATTTGCGGTGAAAAATAAAGATAAGACTGTATATACTTAAATGGTGACGTGTTCTTCATTAATGTACATTAAAAATGGTGACGATATGGCTTAATTTCATGCATGCTACGATTCTTTACTACCGTGCCCATAAGAGAATAGATGGATGAACGGATGCAGAGCATCATGTTATCTGATAGTATTTAAAGGATATTTCTTAACAGATCATTTACTAATTTCTTTATAATGATAACCAAGAATAGATGTATTTGAAATATAAGTTTTAATATTAAGCGTACGAGTTGCATGCTTGTTCAAGCATAATGAAATGTATGGGAGACTACGACTTCCAGTAAAAAAATAATACATTTCGTTACTATTTTAAAGAGATAGTTTAACAAGGCTTAACAGATAGTTAACTGTATATGCAGACGTAAATATTAACAAAAGCCTAAGTTGTATGCATCGTATGATAGTGAGTTATGCAACTGATGCACGAGCGACATAAGAGAGTGTCGTCTCATTGCATTGAGCTCATTTGCCCGTAAAAGCGGGAAGAGATGAATGGCATGATGACTTGCTCTGGCTCTTTCCCAACCGATCGGGGATCTTTTAGCCCATTGACTTACTGTTTCTAGCCCGACTCTCTTTGGGCTCGCCTCGACCATCACCTAGCCTTGGACGGGCAAGTCGAGGCTCTGTTATACAAGGCTCAACAAAATAGTTAACTGTTTATGTAGATGGGAGTATTGACAAAAGCCTAAGTCGTATGCATCATATGATGGTGAGTTATGCAACTGTTACAATGGTGACATAAGAGAGGGCAATCTCATTACATCGAGCTTAGTTGCCCGTAAAAGCGAGAATGAATGAATGGCATGATGACCTGATCTAGCTCTTTTTCAACCGATCGGGGATCTTTTAGCCCGTTGACTTACTATTCGTAGCCTGACTCTCATTGGGCTCGCCTCGAGCATCATCTAGCCTTGGATGGGCAAGTCGAGGTTCTGTTATCAAATCTTCCTTCTTAAATTACTTGGAGGTGTTTTTCATAGCAAATGATATCAGTGAAACGTTTTAAATATCATCAGATGATATGATATTTTATCAAATACAATATATACTGACGGGATTATATAATATAAATGAATAGATATCAAGTCATTTTAATCTATTTTTAAAATGTTTAAAAGATGATTTCTAAATTTTTATTTTTGCATTCTAATATCATGTCAATAAACCAATAAACTAAGCATTTAGATTGCTAAATAGAACTCAACAAATAATTTTATATTTTAACCTTGAAAAAAAATACAACTCTCATCAATTCGTGATTGAGCATTATAGAAGAAAAAAATAAAAATAATATTATAAACTGATGGGTATACGGTAATATGGGCTAGCCCAAAGTCAAAGAAAGCCCAAATGATCTGCTAGACGATCAACTCAAAAAAGGCCCAACAGGAGGCGCAGACCAAAATCCTGAAATGCCTAAGACGGTCAATGCCAGCGTTGACCGGATGTACTGTAGCAGCAGGGCCCAAAAAGGCTTCAAACCTGCTACGGCCCATGCCTAAATTGGCAGGCGAACACGTGCACGAAAAGCAACGGTCCTTTCATGATCACATGCCTTTCCTAAAAGTTGATCTTTTCCAAAAAGGGCGGCAATGAACTTAGCACCAACAAAACGGTCACAAAGGTATGAGACGGTCTGAAGATCCGTTGCACTGTGCAGCAGAAGAAGGATCTATCAAATTACAACTGTCAAGCCCACCAACTCTGAGAAGACCGCCGTTGCCAGTCCCAGAGGAACACGCCACCTTCCCTGGGCAAGGTGGCTCTTCTGCTGCCCATAAAAGCTCTAGGACTTCGTTCTGGAAAGAGGAGCGTTTATATACACGATCAGACACGTTCATACAAGCTCACATACGCACAGACATTCTCGGACACACAAGCTCACAAACAAATACAAAAGCTAACTTAGAAACAGAGGCTCTCTTACTGAATCTCTAACCTGTCTTCCTGAGAACAAGCTCCCAAAAAGAGACTCCCAGTAGTCTCGCCCACGAACGCTTACAGAGCATTGGACAGATGCTTATCATCTCTTCTTCTCTACCCAAGCGTTCGTCATCCAATCCCACCAAAGGCCTCTAGATTCGTGGAGACTTATTCATCTTTCTGAGAGTCGTTCCTCGAAACTTCCACGCTTTCGGGACTTCACTTCCTCACGCTCTCTGTGAGCAGGAAGCGAGAGCTCACGTTCTCGACAAGCCAACACTCCTGACCGACCTACTCTCTCTCTCTTGCTTTTCAGTTTACCTTCATTGCTTAGAAGGCTTTACTGATTTGAGCGTCGGAGTATTTCAGTTGGACAACCTCCCATCGACACACTGACATCTTGTTCACTTTAATGGTGTGCAGGATTCAAACTCAGTGAACGGAGTCGGGTCAAACAATCCAGACAAATCCGAATCTGTTCAAAATCGGATCCAGGTACGCATCATAAACCTTTAATTTTTTTATTAAAAAATAACATGCCCATCAAGGTAATCCAATCGCTTTGGTGCATCCTGATCTAAATTCGGGAGCTTAAGAAGATCTTCACCGTTGAATTAAATTTTATGGTAGATATTTTGTGATATAAAAGATTATATATAATATTTATTTGTTAAATTTTTAACCCAATAATAATTTCTAAATAACTATTTAATCAAATTTTTATATTTTAAATTTTATACGTTGATTGATACCTATTAAAAAATTTAGCCATTACATTTTTTTATCAAATACATAAAATGATACATACCAATTATATTTCTTTAATAAAATATATCAAATAAATCTAATCAAAATTGGGTCATTCGATCGGCCAGTCTAGTCTAACTGATTTGAAATTTTATTGAGTTCGATTAAAATATAAAGGTGTTGCAGACAGATATAATTAAAAAATTAAACCCGATTAATTTTTTGATCCTAGAAAAATCAGAAGTGAAAGTATTTGGTTCCGCACTATCCTGTTAGAATTATATTATTTTATAAATATATATTTTTATTTTAAATAAATATTAAATTTAAAAAATTTATTTCAATATAATGTATCTATTTAAAATAAATAATTTTTTGTAGAAAGACATTTTAGTAAAATATATAATTATATAATATTTTATCCTAAATATTATAATTTTTAAAATATTATATATTTTTAGATATTTTTATGTAAATATATTTTTTAAAATAAATATACTAAAAATAAAAAAAATTCATTTATTGGCTCAAACCGTTCTAATTTGACTCATAGATGAAGATAATTAAAATTTTTATCCTAAAAAATCAGATTCAATCTGATTAAATTTATTTATCATAATTTTCAATCAAAATTTGATTTATATATGACCAAAATTTGATTTTAATATTTATTTATAATTATTTTTTTAAGTTATATCTGTATCAGTTAATTTAATAAATTCAAAATAACATTTATAATAGTAAATAAAATATATTTTTTTTCTTATTTTTGAAATATAATCTTATGTTAAACCTCACTTTCAAAATTAGGTGGAAAAATATTTTTTTACAGTATTCCAAAAAAATATATATATGTTAACCTTTTACAAATCTTGTGTATAATTATTTCAATAGATAAATATGAATTTAACTCTAAAAAATAAAAAAATAAATTTTGATTAATTTAATTAAAATATGATTACAAATAAATGAACAAATAATGTATTTTATTGTTAAAAATATTTTAAAAATAATTAAAAAATATGCCACTGACTTAAATATACCATCTAAATAATTATTATTATTAATTTTTTAAATATATCAGATTTGTTATTTAATAAATATTAATATTATTAAAATATTTTTAAATATTATTATTTTTTATTTTTTAAATATTAACTATTAAATTTTAATTCAATATCTAAATTTGAAGAAACAAAAAACCCAAACTCAGTTGCCACAGCCACTCATACCCTTTTCGGGGGTTGTTAGAAAAATTAAGGGTTTAATAATTAAAGTTATTTAGATTATAAATAGAGAGTGTTTTTTTACATATTAAAACGCTTAGGTAATTATTAATTAATAAGTAATTAAAATAATAATTATAAATAATTAAAAATTTAAATAATTTTAAAGTCTGGTTAGACACACCAAATTTAAAGGCTAGAAAGCAATGTAATCACAAATCATGGCAGATATATGATCTGACTGAATAAAATATCATCTGACCTCTAACAATAATAATAAAACATGCTTGTTCTAAAAATATTTATAAGGAAAATTGCCTAATAAATATTTGAATTATACATAAATAAAATTAAAAAAAAAACAGAATAATAATTCTAATACAAGCCCTAATATTATACAATTTACAAAAAATGAATATATAATAAACCAAAATATAAATCTCAAAATAAATTAAATACAAATATGCATACAAAATATAATTAAACTTGATGCGTATCTGGATCCGACTTCGAACGGATTCGGATACTTCTGGATGGTTTGAACCGGCTCCGTTCACTGAGTGCGAATCCTGCACACCACTAAAACAAACGAGAGGTCAGCGTTAACGGCGGGAGGTTGTCCCACCGAAAACACTCCGACGCTCAAGTCAGTAAGGCAGTCACCGAAAGGATGAAACTGGAAAGAGAATAAGAGAGCAAGGAGAAGGAGTGTTTAATCCAGATGTAAGAGAGACGCAAGGCCTTTCTTGTATCTGGATGGTGGGTAGGCAGGAAACGGCCGTGAGGGCTCG
>JAOVVI020018857.1:0-10253 GCA_028571085.2 Nepenthes alata
CATGAAATCCTGTGTGTAAAAGAAAAGAAAATTTTTATGTTCATCTAGTGTTATTTATTAAATTTATTTGTAAGGTAAGGATTTTAGTCTTGGCGGCGACTTTATACTGTGGAATAAGGCCGATCCGTCACAACTTCTTAATCCACATCTTCTAGTGGTAGAGGCAATGATAGTGAACTAATTTGTTTTCATTATAGAGGAGTTGAGCGCGCACATTATGTTGGAATGTGGGAGTTAAATGAGAAATCTACTAATCAATATGCTAGAACATGGAAGTTAAATGAGAAGTCTACCAATCCATATGCTACTATATCCTCTGGGATCGATATTGTTATGCCGCCTACTATTGCTTTTAGGAAATAGTCTATTTTCTTATCAACACTTCTTCTATTACAATTATTCAAAATGGAAGATGTAGACCTAGGAAAATTTAGAGTGCGGTGATAAAAAGTTATTTAAACCTTTTTCAACTCAGAGGATATTGCACTAAATTAAATGGAATAGAAAAAGTAGGTTTATAAAGTTAACCCGTTAAGTGAGACTTAAGACTTTATTGTAATGCCTTCTGGAAAAATGCGTTGGTTATAAATGGTATAGACTATTAAAGTTACTCTAGATTGATCTCTAGTTTGACTGGAAATTGTCTGGCGACTGAAGGATACACTCAAACATATTGAGTGGATTGAACACTTCTTTCTCATGAAGCCAAGTTCATTTTCTTTGGGCTTTTGATTTCTTCGTCTCATCAGTTAGATTTTAATATTGCATTTCTTCATGTTGACCTTTAAAAGGAGTTTTATTTGGAGCAACCATCCATGTTTGTTGTCCATAGGGAATATGAAGTTGTTTTTCTACTGAAAAATCATTGTATGGTTTGAGACAATATATGTTTGCTTGGTGTGGCAGGTATATTCAGGTTGTGATTTAGTTTGGATTTTCTTGGTGTATCAAGGATCACTTTATATATTATCGTCATTCTAATACCGGTTGTACTCTACTCCCATATTTTAATTCTATGACTACTGGGAGTGGTATATTGGCATTGCAGATTTGAAGAGTCTTCTTTGAGATCGATTTCAAACCTCATATTTTGCCTTTTCAATTTTTTTTTTTTAAGGTGGCTAGTTGTCATGGCATCTTCTTTTCATAGAGGAAGTGTACCCTGGATTTGTTACAAGATAGAGGTATGATGGGTGAAATCCTTGTGATGTAGCCTTGGACCCAAGTGCCAAACTATCTCCAAATGATGGGAAATCTTTTACCAAATCAGAAAGATATTGACAATTAATTAATAAGCGAAGTTGTCTTGCTATATCACATCCTATTCTTGATTTCTCAGCAGTTGTGAGTCAATTTATGTCCTCTCATGTTCCACATTGGGAGGCTTTAATTCGTATTCTGAGATATCTCAAAGTATACGTTAGATTTGAGACTTACTTTATGGTGATCATAGTCGCATTTAGTGTTGAGCATTTCTAACGCTGATTGGGATAAGTCACGGTGTAATCGAAAATCTCTTTATGAAACAATGTTACTATTGGATGCAACCTTGTTTCCTGGAATTGAAAGAATCGTAAATTCATCACTCGATCAAGTGTTGATTGCTGAATATCAGATATTGGCACAGTTACTTGTGATGTGTCATGGGTTAGACTGTTGCTTGATTCCCTTAGATGTAAGAGTTGTGCGCATTTTTAGTTTTGGTGTGATAATAATGTTGCCATCAATATTGTGCTACATTTGGTCTTTCATGAGCACAGAAAGCATATAGAGGTGCATTTCATTTAATTTGTGGGGAGTTTCAATAAGGCTTAGTTCAAATTAGACATGCGAGGATTGGAGATCATCTTACATACAAATTCACCAAGACATGACTAGAGTTTGAGTTGAACATATTTATAACGAGTTGAACATAATAACTATCTAAGCCCTAACTTAAGAGGAGTATCAGAATATTATTCTTCCGTATTTTACAAGGGTACTTTCAGTAAAGTACTATATCATAAATATTATGTGTGTACATAGAGCCAACCTTAAAGCTAAGAGGTCTTTTTGATTTTCCATGCCTCCTCTCTCTCCTCCTTCTCTTTCCTTGTCCTTCTACAACTTCTTTGGTTGGTTTGTTGTTGAGGGCATGTCTTCAAAAAATTCTATCATCTATGTGTTGCTTTCGGTAGTTATCTATATTTCCTTCTGAGATCCAATCACAAGTACATGTTCCTAAGAGATTGGATGGTTGGGTTAGATCTTTGATCCATTTTGGTCTCTTTATTGTTTTTGTTCAGTTTTTTTTTAATCTCCTGCAGGTGGATAAAATAATTCATAAATTGGATAGGGAGATCTCCTTTTGTTAATATAGTTGAATAGGACAATTGGAAGAATTTTGGAAACTGAGAGCTAATATGGAATTAAGTTTTGGCTTGATAATCAATATATTTCCTTTGTGAGGAATTTTTTGTGGCACTTGTCTGCGATTGTCTTTTAAAATTAGATTTTCTTTATTGTAATGTGATTAAAAAGAGAGTATAACCCTTAATTAAAATCAGCAATTCACTGGGTTTGGAGTCGATGTCATTGTCACTTGAGTGAATCCTGGTACTCAGGTTAACTCTCCTATTGTCAATCTGTCATATATTTTGTAGGAGTTGCCTTTTCATTTTAGGGAAAACTTTTAATTTGGGGAGGTTTCATTTTCTGTGGCTTTCCCTCATTTATGTTGTAGTTTTAGCTTGCATAATGGTGCTATATCCTATTCCTATCATGCAAGGATGGGGATGTTGTGTCTGATAATCCTCATTTCTTTAGAAATCAGAGTGATAAAGAGGTTGATGATTATTATTTCCCTCTCATATTGTTTTAGAACGTGGCATCTTCTATCTTTGCCTGATAAGTGGGTTCAGACTCATAATTTTTTGGTGCCACTTGCAAGTCATTTTATGAGTATCCTCTCAAAGCACAACCATACTTTGCGAAAAAAGTAGTTAAAAATGGGCAGTTAGATTTAGAGATAGCTTTTGTCATGCCAAATCAAACAGCTACAAGAATCTTTCATGAAACGTCAACACTGAGCTTTATCAGTCTCAAATATCAACAGCTGTGGGGTGCTTGAAGATGGTGTTGTTTGGTGATGTCAAAAGTTGCTTCTAGCAAGGTTATGGTCAACAACATCCGAATCCGCAATATGCGAATCTTGGATAGATTCTCTCTGGAATCCATATGGTGGTTCGGATAAAGCCATGGATCTGTGGTTTCCTGTTGTTTTAAGTTAGTGTAAGGCGATTTATTGGTTGTTCTTCCTTGTACTTGGATTGGGTAGGAGGTTTGTGTATTACAGTTGAGGAGAGGCGGTAAGCAGGGAGGTGATACATAGAAGCATCTACTTCACACTGTTCTACTGCTTCAAACCTTCCTCTATGTTTGGATAGTATTGCTTGAAACCTCTGCAGTTTCATTGTCTTCCTTACTATGGGAGTCTTGGGTAGCCTTGTAGCATAGATAGTTTCCTTCAATTTAGGGTTTGAAATCATTGGGGTAAGAACGGGATCTGTGGAGTCCCTCTTTGCTATTACTTGGTACTTTGATTGGAAATGAAATCCATAGTGTTTAAGGCGCAATATCTTTTAGCTCATTCAATGTGGAAGCAAGCTGTTTTCTTTGCTTCACTTCAGGCATTTTCTGCAGGATTTTTTTGTCAGGGCGACACTATCACATAAGCCATGGGACTCCCATTCATAACTGTCTGTATCTTTGTTACTGCTGTTTTCTGATTGCATGCCTATTGGAGGGATCTTTGTTCTCAATTGTAATCTCTTAAAAATGCAGTGGAAACCCTGCTTGCTTCACCAGATTTTAGATTGTCTGGCTGTTTTTTGTGTCACTTTATCTAGAAGTTCAATTTGTTGCTCATCTAGGACTGTCTTTGACTCTACCCAACTTGTACTGCATCATTTCCACTTAATCTAACGATCAAGTTGATTCATGTTGCATGAGGGAAAACATGCTTTGTATGAGATCATCTCGTATTGTCTGCCATGCCATTTCACACATCTTCAATTCTCCTTCAAGTCCTGCATGGTGCTTTTTCTGATGATTCCTTGCTTCTAGTCACTCTTTCAGTTGCTTTCATAATTCAATAATTTCCTCCCGAACTTGTTATAGCTACAATAATAGGAGGAAGGGCTATTGGAGGCTGCTCTACATGGTTATGCTGGGGCTACTGTTGATCAGGTTTCATGACTAATGGTTTTCTTCTACTTCAATGAGTGATGTTTTAAGTTTATTTTCTGTTCGACTAATTTTCTACTTTCTAGTCTAGGGTGTACTGTAATATTTTTCGCGGCATCATATGATAACTACCCCAGTGGTTATGCTTTGAAAAAGTTGCATCAAATGGGTGAGTTCTCTCTCTCTGGAATAGAAGCTTCACATGTGCATGTGTTAATGCAGAGAGCACCTATGTTATGCTTATGAATTCCCTTATCTTGATAATGTGTTGTAGTGGCACTGCTGGTCTTAACAACATTGATTACCTGAGTAGCATAGTAGCGTGCTGAGATGCTGATCACCTTGTCTACCTAAATTATTTTGGTCCACATAATTCAATGATATAGTACTGCATCTTATGTCTGTTTCACTGTGTTTGTACACTTTTTTGAGAATTGTCTATTAAGGTGAATTTTGTTTTGGAACAAAGATTAATTCCTTCCCCCCCCCCTCCCCAAAAAAAAAAACGGTGAGTTTAATGATATGTGCATCTATTAGTTGCCCAGATTCCATAAATCTACGACTTTAATCCATACTCCCATTTATTCTCCCATTCTTGAAGTTTGTACCTTCCCTTCCTTTAAATGTGAAACAAAATGGTAGTTCAATGAAGTTGAGTTAGATATTAGACCACAACGTTCTGAACGTGTTCCAAGTTTTCTCAAGAGGTCTAAGATCAATTAGAAGCCATGAAGGAATTTCGGATTTGAAGCATCTCTGTTTTAAACTGAAGTTAAAACAGTTCATGTCCAGGCGATGCAAAAAGGCGAGAGCCAGAAATTGTCATCTTCAGGAATTAATCAGTTAATTATATGTTATTATTTTAATTTGGATTATTATCTATTTTGTTTATTTTTAGGTTTATTTTAGTATATTTTTAGTAAGACTATACTTCTAATATAGAAAATCAAGATTTAGAGTTTCTCATTTTAGGAAGTTATTTTAGGCATAACATTTCATAATTCTACATATTGCTACTTGGTCCTAAATCAATTGTTACAAATGCTTGGTTTTTACCAGTCACTGCCTTCTAGCCTCCATCGCGATATTCATTCATTTTTGCCATAGATAAATTGAGGAATCGACACCGTCATATTCAATCCATAACTTTTTAATTACATAGCACCTTAGTTGATATCAGCCTAAGTCGTATCCTGTAAAACCCACAACTGACCAACGTATTGATCACCTTCAAAGCCATCAACCACTCAAAAGCTGGTGCCGCAAAAGGCACGTCATGTGCATCCCTTAAGGTAATCAACTGCAGATTTGATGAAGTGAAATAATGTTCTATTGCAATAAGAGAAGTACATTCTCCTTTTAAGGTGATGACAGTTGTTGCTAATACTATTAAGTTAGATGCTACTGGAAAACTTAATATTTATACTGGCGTGTCTTATCCAACTGGATCCAAAAGAATTAGTGGACAAGTGAACCCTTGAACCTAATGTTACCGGCCTAGCAATTGGAGGGATGTGATCCAAACTAGGAAGCACGGACACTCTTTCGAGCTCAAGTGTTAGTGTTCGACACGTCGGACACCGACATGCTCCGACATGTGTTAATTTCTTTTCTTGTCTGACATGTTTTGGACATACTCCGGACACGTACCGAAACGTTCCGGATACTCTTCGGACACATCCCGACATGTTTTGGACTCGTTTTGGACCATTTGAGTAATTTTATAATTTTTAAAAAATTGTGGACTATTTTGTAAATTTTAAAAAATGTGAGATTTTTTATAATTTTAAAAACTTAAAACAGTACATCTCTCTTTTATTTCTGTCAGTAGTCTCTACTCCACAGGAATATTATTTAAGAGAGACTTATTTTTTCATGGTAGGCGATACTTTTTTCACCAAATTTTTATAGGTTAAAGAGTCAAAATTCAAGAAAAATGAGATGAATACGAAGGTGAAACAAATGAAGTCGATAACACAGCTGATCTTCGATAGAGCATGGATTTAATTTTTTTATCAAAAATGAATGTGATAACTTACAAATTAAGTATAAAATAATAGTATTTATCAATTAAAAAAATTATACACTATAATTTTAGTTTACGTGCCCTCAACATGTCATATCTTTAATTTTTATAAAATAGTGAGTTGGTATCGTGTTGGTGTCTGTGCTTCATAGGATCCAAGCAGTTCCAGCTCCACACATCGGCATTTTCATGTTTGATGAGTTTCTAGAGGGTCTACTAGAAACATTTGGTCAACTCCATTGGCTTATTGTAAATGAGTCTCAAAGATTGTAGTGGTTGTCTGTTGCTTATTAATTCTCCTTTTTTTAGGAATTAATCAACTAATCGTACTATATTATTTTGGTGCGATATTTTATGTACATTATGCTTTTAGTTTAAGAAATTCCTAATTTTGGAAGTTGCTTTGAGAATAAGCAATTGTAATTCTATACTTGTATTGCCTCATAATCTTATTATTATTGGTTGTTGAATGGAATTTTGACTCATTTTAGGGTGTCCCATGGTGTTAGGAATTGGTCCTAGATCAGCATGGTAGTGCTGTAGATTGTTGAGAAGCATTATGGTTCTTGAGTGAACACCATGGAGCTTACCTGCGTAAATTAGGAAAAAATATGTTGTATCCATTGCCTGCAAAGGATACTTAACAAAAGCAATGACCTCTTGGCTTTTTTACTTGTTGCATATGTAAACAGTGATTATTACCAGACAAACTATGAAGTTTATCCATATCCAAAAATTAAAAAAATTGATGGAGGCGTGTGGTTGCTGCAGTGCAAACAATCTAAGATTTGTTTGCTTAAGTTGAATTTTGTGACGAAAACATTGTCTTGTGATAGATCGGTGCTTAGTTTTGTTAATTCTTGCTTTTATTATAAGTGCTTCCTTTTTTGTTAGAATGCTCCTGTTTATCCATACTTCAAGATGACCCTACAATATTCCAGGCCATCAAGTTGTAGTCGCTGATATTTTTGTGCTTTTTTTTTTTTTTTGCGTTTAAATTGTTTTCACTTCTTTATTTTAACAATATAACTATGATTGTCTCGGTAGGCCATTCAGGCAATACTACAGAGGAGATTTTGGTACACATTGACACCTTTTCAGCCATGAATGGAATTACCCGCTTCTGTGAAAATGATCCGCCATGGAGGTAGGTCATCCAGCTTCATTTTGATCCAATCGATCCATGGATGTTTTCCACTGGGGTTAATTTATACATATATGCACTAATTTTTAACTCAATTTAAGGCTTTGTTCTCTTGTAAATCTTTTCTAAGTGAGGAAAAATTTTGGAGGTTATGTTGAAATTCTAGGAGGCACAGAAATTCTTTTAGAAATAGGACAATTTATATACCCTTTAGAAGATTTAAGGGATATTGCTCCTTTGTGTGCAATTAGAGCAGCTTCCAACGGACTGTTCATGCATTGAAGATGGGTATTTTACGGATGTCAAGGTTTTGGATGCTAAAAGCATATATAGATATGTTGTTTGATGAGGTCTGCTGAAAGTTACCACAGTTCACTACCCTGCTGCAAATTGTGATTGGTATCCATTGCCCGATATTATAGAACCTTAGTTATATTTGAAATTTTAAGCAATATAGGAAAGATAAGGTAAATTTATAGCCCTTATACATAAATTTCCTATGCATAGCTTTTGGATTGTAAGGTAGTTAGCCATTTAAACTAGGAAAAAAGACCAAGAATTGCAAAGACCCCTGCCTGCATTCTTTTATGATAATGTGCTGCTTGAATTAAATCTTAGCCATACAATATAACTGGTATTATTTTAAGAAGCCAACCTCCACCCTACCATTCCTCATTCTAACGTGATCCGTTTTTCCAATTTCTGGTTTGGCTGAGTTAGAGAATCCCCGTATGGAGGATGAGTTGGTAATGCAAATGATAAAGTTCACCCTGTTTTCATTTTCAAGTCTAGCGTGGAACTGTTTGGATGAGTCCTTATATTCTGTTAGTTTATTTATATCAAGTGATTCACATGACATTGCACTGTGTGAATCTCTCTTTATTTTGAGACTTGCCCACATATTAGACCTCTCCCACTTGTTTGTTACAGACTTCAGAGAATATAAAAAACGCATTTGTCAACTCAAAGCTCTTTTTTTTTTTCTTTCTTTCTCCTTTTCTTTTTTTCTTTTTTTGGGCTTTGCGGTGTTAGAGATATCCGAATTCCATTCCCTAACACCCCCAACCAGCTCAAAAAGAGAACCAAAAAATGATGAACCCCAAGAAAGAAAATGCTTTTACATGTGAAAGATATTATTGTCTCCAATGTTCAAGATCTTATTTAGAAAAGCAATTCAATTTTTGAATCTTTATTACGTTCTTGGTAATAGTTTATCCTTGTACTTCGCATGCTCATTCATGTTCCTTTCGAATCTGTCTTGTGATGCAGGTATTCTAAGGAGGAAAAGCTCCCAATAGATGAATTTCAACATAGAAATTTCAGCTACCTTCTAAAGTGAGTAATTATGTGGTGTCATACTCTCAGCCTCACTTTGGAAACCATAAAATGGATAGTTTCATCATTCTATTTCTTCTCTATCGGTAATATGTGGGAATAATACTTAAGGTAGTTCAGATATTCAAACATAGGCTGAATGTGAAGCAAAATAAATCATTTATGATTATAAGGAAAAAAATAAAGACGTAGACATATAAAAACTTAAAATTATATGATAAAAATGATTTAAAATTATTTCTATTATCGGATAGTATTACACTAAATCAAGTTGAATGACGAAAATGGATTCATATTATTACTGTTGTTATTGTATTTCATTTTCTCTGCTCTACGCATTTCGTCTCACTTAGATAAATATTTATTCATAGAATTCTCTGGTGTGCTAAAAGTATTAGAACAAAGGAATGAGGTAGGGGTGTGCAATTGTGTCACTAATTCCGAGCATATTTCGTCGATGGCAGCGAGCACTCACAGATTGACGGATTCCGGTGCTTATTTTCCGTAGATGGTTTCTCTAGGGCTCGTCTTCAAAAGGGCATCCCACCCATCCTATTGGTAAGAGATCGGCACCTCGATAATTGTCCGAGTTCATCTCTCAATGACTTACCTTGACCATTTATCTAATTATGTTGTAGGTCAAAGAACCCAAGGTGTATGTTCACGGAGCCATAAACAACATAGACTTCATGAATAGAAATTGGCCAGGCTGTTTCTGATTATTAAGAAGTCTATTCCCTCTTTGTAAGTTATTTGAATACATTTCACACCTTCCTCTGTGTATAGACCTCGAAGCAAGCAGGCAGTTCTCCTTGATCGGACTCGACGAGGGATGGATTCTGCTTTTGAAATTATTGTTGATCGGAATGCATCTATATTGAATTAAGTTAGCTTTTTTTGTTCTTGGAGGAGTTTGATAAGAAAGGCTTTTTTTATATGATTATTTTAAATGACAGGTAGGGCTTGATCACTATAGTCTGCACTCAGTGTAGATTCAAATATTTGTTGACTTTGCATACGATTTTATTGGAAATAAATGATTTTATCAGAGATCTATTGTATTATGGTCTTGAAATTTGACTTATATAATAATGAAAACTGTAATTTTAGTCGTCATTTCTATGTTTGATTTACTCATAAGTTTTATTGGGTATGTTTTATATACTGCTTTTGAGCAACCATCTCAGCAGTTAAAAGATCCATTTGAGGAACACAGTGGCTAGTTGAAGTAATAAAAATTTATTTCACATTTTTAGTTTGAAACTTTAGATGGTTCTCACTCTTTTCCTTTTGACTATTATTCTTTAAAAAATAAAAAATAAAAGCCATATGAGTAGGATCTTATGAGCTCTTTTTTTTTTTTTTTTTTTTGGTAATTAAAAAAAAAAAAAAAAAAAAAAAGGTGTTCCCTGTTTCCTCTCATGATTCATGATTATTGACATGAATCCAGGGAACACCTTGGAACATTAGATTCTCGCGGTTACATCGATTAGGCATTATTTCTTTCCATCATTATATCATCTT
>JAOVVI020018859.1:0-10253 GCA_028571085.2 Nepenthes alata
ACTTCTAGGAGAGATGAACGTGCTTGGCATTGAAAAATCTAATATCAAGGTGAATGTCATTATATCTCATCAACTATGTCGTCATGCTATGGCTCTAAAATCTAGATAGCTAAATAATAATAATTATTATTATTCTATAGTCAAAAATTCTTTTATTGATCATGACGTTGGTAATACGATGAAATAATCAAACTTTTTTTTTTTTTTTTTGCAATTTTGAACATTTGAAATTTCTAATTTTCCCTGCTTTGAAAAGTACGTATAATTCGATTGTACAAGGATGTCTACAAACAACAAATAGCTAGAATAGGATACGAATAAAGGAATTAATTTTGAGTGACTATTTTGTTCAAGATTTCTATTATCAAACCCTAAAACCTCGATGAGTCCAATAAAATGGAACAGTCAACCTCGATTTATCGGCCAATAAAATAAATATTTTACATTTTGCAGATTTCATACTTTAATCGGTAATAAAATTATCGGAGATCAGACGAATCGTGAGACCCAACTTATGCAGGGTGTCATCAACCGATGTCCTTTAGGTTTTGATGCTACGGTGGTACTTATGTTCGCGGACTTTTTTGAGTGGTCCGAGAAGCCTGTCAAAACGGACGATAACTCGATGGAGGCGTCATGTCTGAAAGGTTAGTGAGGACATGTACGAGGACTCCAGGAATCTAGGCGTTGTCTCTCTCTCTCTCTCTCTCGTAGGTTTGCTGTAGTCGCGTTTTACAGGTGGGCAGTTGACCCACTCTGATTGGAGGATTAGGCGGCTACAACTGCCTAGGGTGTCAGGTCTGCCATTCTGACACGCCGGGGGTGCGCTAGCCATGGCAGGCCTAGAAGGCGTGGTCCTGCCACCCTACTAGCAGTATGGTGGCTGGCTGACCACTAGGCCCTTTGTGTATATTAGGCTTGTGCCCTTACTTGTCTTGTGGCAAAGGGGCAATGTGATGGTGCAACGAAAAGAAATCACTTGGGCAAGAGTTTTGACAGAGCTGTTGGCAAGCATTGTTGTAAAGATAGAGTGAAAATTACTTTTAGAGAGATTGTGTGATATATACTTAGTAATTATTTTCTTTTGTTAGTGCTTTGTGTAGCTAACATTCTTGTAAACAATCATTCTTCATAGTGTATTCTTTGGTAATTTTTTCCCTTAGTTAAGAATAATTTTTCCACGTTAAATCTCGTGTGTGTTTCTCTTATTTTTCTATCTCTACTTTTGGCTGTTCGACCGAGAGCACTGCTCTGTTACTGTCCGAGTGATCCGTCCGCCCGTTCACCGTGTCTTGTGTTTTACGCCAACAAGTGGTATCAGAGCCATTAGTTCTTTGAACGGTGACTTTATTGCTGACTGCTCTGGAGGTTGGAAGTAAAATGACTTACTTAAATGGAACCAACTTTAATACTTGGCAGAGTAAGATATCAGACTTACTCTTTGTAAAGTCCATACACAATCCCGTTTTTGCCACACAAAAGTCGGCGGCAAAAATGGACGAGGAGTGGATGCTGGAGCACAAGCAAGTGTGTGGGTTTATTTGGCAATTTGTGAACGACAACGTGTATAACCACGGTCGAAGAGAGTCCAATGCCAAGGAGCTTTGGGAGAAGCTGCAAAAGCTCAATGCCTCCAAAATCAGCAATAATAAAATCTTTTACCTGATGAGGCTGATGCATATCCGGTACAAGGACGGCTCATCTGTCGTTGACAACCTGAACAAATTTTAGGGCTGTGTGGACCGACTGAATAGCATGGGGATTAAGTTTAAGGATGAGGTGCTTGAACTTTGGCTCCTAGCAATCCTCCTGGACTCATGGGAGGCCATGAGGATCACCATATAGCTCCAGACACCATATAACCTAGCAATCCTCCCGGACTCCTAGCAATGGATCATCATTGCCAATACAGCTCCAGACAGCATGGTGATTTTAGAGATGGCCAAAGGAGCTGTGATGAATGAGAAAGTGAGACGACGGTCTCCGGGCATGTCCACCTCTCAGCACTCCGAGGTTATTGTCACTGAATCTAGGGAAATGAGCCAAGGATGTGGGCCAAAGTGTGAAGACAAAGGACAGAGTAAGTCACGTTCTCGGTACCAGAGCATGGAGTGCTACCATTGTGGCAAGAAGGGCCACATCAAGAGGTTTTGTTATAAGTGAAAGCGTAAAAATGCTGGAAAAGAAAGAGAAGAAAAGAGACATGGCAAGAAAGAGTCCTCGGTCTCTGTTATCACAGGAGACGACCTCTTTCTGGCTTGTGAGTCTGAACACTCTGTAAGCGTGGCTGAACATGTCTCTAACTGGGTGGTGGATTCTGACGTATCCATCCATGTCATCTCTAGGAAAGAGCTGTTCTCCACTTATACTTCGAGTGTCCCAGGAGTGTTTAAGATGGGCAACATGGAGACGTCCGAGATCATTGGACGTGGCGACGTCTCCTTGCTAACAAATAGTGGAGCCCGATTGATTTTGAGGGACGTTCGACATGTCTTCGATATTCGTATGAATATCATTTCAGTAGGACGGCTTGATGATGAATGCTACTGCAGCGTCATTTGTGACAGCGATTTCAAGCTGACCAAGGGTTCCTTGATAGTTATCTGAGGAGGAAAGGCCTCAGGCCTTTATGCGCTGAAAGCTAAGGTCGAGATGGCAAAGGTGAATGCCACAAGATGTGTTGAGTCCTTGGACCTGTGGTACAAAAGGCTGGACACATGAGTGAGCGGGGCATGAGTCATATGGCCAAGAAGGGTCTCATCCCAGAGATGGACGGAGACAGGCCGAGGACTCGCCCTCATTACATGGCGGGGAAGCAACGGAGTGTCTCCTTTCAAGGAGATGCATCTTCTAGGAGGTCCGAGGTCCTAGAGCTCGTCCATACGTATGTGTGTGGTCCCCTCCCAAAAAAGTCTTTTGGAGGAGCACAGTACTGTCTCATTCATTGATGATTGTTTGAAAAAACTGTGGGTATTTATGCTGAAGACCAAGGATTAGGTCGCGATAATTTTGAGCATTTTCACGTCCTCGTTGAGCATGAGACCGGGAGGAGGTTGAAGGCTATCCGGAGCGACAACGGTGGAGAGTTCATTAGGACGTTTGATGCCTATTGCAGAGCTCACGGCATCAGACATCAAAGGACTCTACTGAAAATGCCACAGTTGAACGGCATGGCCGAGAGGATGAATCGCACCCTGATGGAAAGGATCAGGTGCATGTTATCTGAGGCCAGGCTTCCGAGATCTTTTTGGGCCGAGGCCTTGAAGGCGGCCGCCCACATGATCAACCGGTCACCCAGTAAGCCTCTGGACGAGAAAGTTTCAGAGAAGATCTGGACCGGAAAGGAACCAGCTTACAACTATCTTTAGACATTTGGCTGCAAGGTTTCTGTTCATGTTTCGAGAAATGAGATGAACAAACTAGAGCCAAAGACAAGGCAATGTGTCTTTCTGGGCTATGGCGAGGACGATTTTGGGTACAGGTTTTTTGACCCAAAGAAAATGAAGCTGGTCTGGTCCCGAGATATGATCTTTGTTGTGGATGAGACCATCGAGGACATTGGGAAGGAGAAGAAGTCTCAACCCAATACTTCTCGGACGGACAGGGTTAATGTAGATGCTGTCCGTCTAGTGCCTCTTGAGTCCGATGTCGGTGGACCAAGAGTAGTTGGCAACCATGATGAGGCGATTCCAGCGCCTCAGGAAGATCAGGTTGAAGAGTTGGCACCTCAACATGCCGAGGTGGCCCCTGCGAGACAGTCGTCCAGGGAGACACGTCCGTCTGTCCGCCTTCCAGCAATTGAGTACGTCTTCCTCACTGATACTGGAGAACCTGAAGATTTTGGTGAAGTCATGAATAGTGCTCAGAAGGATAAATAGTTTGAGGCCATGAAGGAGAAAATAACCTCTCTTCATGAAAACCATACCTTTGAGCTGGCTAAGCTACCCAAGGGGAAGAAGGCCCTGAATAACAAATGGGTCTTTCAGTTGAAGATGACCGAGGATGTGAGCAAGCCATGACACAAGGCACGGCTTGTGGTGAAGGGATTCAGTCAACGCAATGGTGTTGAGTTTGATAAAATTTTTACACTTGTTATGAAGATGGCCTTGGTCCGTGTGGTGCTTGAACTGGCAGCGGCTTTGGATCTGGAGATTGAGTAACTGGACGTCCGGATAGATTTTTTCCATGGAGATCTTGAGAAAGAGATCTACATGGAGCAATTAGACGGTTTTGAAGTCAATGGGAAGGAAGGACTGGTCTGTTATTTGAAGAAGAGCTTATATGGGCTGAAGCAAGCTCCGAGACAGTGGTACCAAAAGTTTGAGTCTGTTATGGTCGGACGAGGATACCATAAGACTACTTCCAACCACTGTGTCTTTATTCAGAGATTTTTGAAAAATGACTTCGTCATCCTCCTCCTTTATGTGGACAACATGCTGGTTGTCGGACAAAACAGTGCTCGAATCAAGGAGCTGAATGAGCAACTGGGGCAATCTTTCGCTATGAAAGACCTCAGACCGACAAAGTATATTCTGGAGATCAGAATATTTTGCGACCGAGGGAACAAGAAGCTCTGGCTATCCCAGGAAGGCTATGTTGAAAAGGTGCTTCAACGATTTAACATGGAAAGCTCCATGCCTGTCAGTACCCCTCTGGCCAACCATTTTAGGCTGAGCAAGCAGTAGTGTTCGTCATCTGACACTGAGAAGGCGCGTATGAGTAAGATTTCTTACTCCTCGGTCGTTGGTAGTCTGATGTATACGGCCGGACATTGCTCATGTCGTTGGTCTGGTGAGCCGATTTCTCTCAAACCCAAGGATGGAGTATTGGTCCGTGGTAAAGTCGATTTTCAGATATCTCCGTGGGATCTCCAAAGTGGGTTTGAAGTTTGGAGGAGAGAAGCCTCAGCTATTCGGGTACACGGATGTCGATATGGTCGAAGACGTTGATTCTTGAAAATCAACGTCTGGATACTTGGTGAAATTTACGGGAGGGGCGGTCTCCTGGCAATCCAAGTTGCAGAAGTGCGTCGCCCTCTCGACTATGAAGGTAGAGTTCATTGTCGTGATCGAGGCCTCCAAGGAAATGCTTTGGATGAAGAGGTTCGTCTAAGAGTTGGGTCTAAGGTAAGAGATGTATGAGGTCCTTTGTGATAGTCAAAGTGCCATTCACTTGTGTAAAAACTCCTCATTTCATTCCAGATCTGAGCACATTGACGTGCGATATAATTGGGTGAAAGATATTTTTGATGATGGGCAGCTATCAATTGGAAAGGTCCGCTCAGATGACAATGGCTCGGATATGTTAACCAACGTTTTATCAAAGGAAAAGTTGGAAGCTTGTTATGACATTATCGGTCTAACTAACTTCACTCCCACTCGGTCGTGAGGGAAAGTTTATTGGGGTCACTTCCTCATGGCACTTATGTCCGCGAACTTTCTTGTGTGGTCCGAGAAGCTTGTCAAAATAGACGAGGACTCGTTGGAGGGATCATATCCGAGAGGTTGTTGAGGACATGGACGAGGACTCCAGGATTTAGGCATTGTCTCTCTCTCTCTCGTAGACCTGCTATAGCTACATTTTACAGGCGAGTAATTGACCCACTCTGATTTGAGGATCAGGATGCTACAACTTCCTACGGTGTCAAGCCCACCATTCTGACACGTCAGGTGTGCGTCTGCCATGGCAGTCCTAGGGGGCGTGGTTCTGCCACCCTACTAGCAGTAGGGTGGCTAGCTGACCACTAGGCCCTTTGTGTATATATAAGTTTGTGCTCTTACTTGTCTTGTGACAAAGGGGTAGTGTGCTGGTGCAACGGAAAGAAATCACTTGGGCAAGAGCTTTGAGAGAGCTGTGGGCAAGCCTTGTTGTAAAGATAGACTGAGAAATACTTTTAGAGAGATTATGTGATATATACGTAGTGATTATTTTCTTTTGTTTGAGCTTCGTGTAGCTAGCATTCTCGTAAATAATTATTTTTTATAGTGTATTCTTTGGTGGTTTATTTTCTTAGTTAAGAATGGTCTTTTCACATTAAATCTCATGTATATTTTTCTTGTTTTTTTATCTCTACTTTTAGCCGTCTGACCGAGAGCATTGCTCTGTTGCTGTCCGAGTGATCCGTCTGTCAGGTCACCGTATCTTCCGTTTTACGCCAACATATACGACGTGCGTGGACCATAACATGTTATAATCAACGCACTCTTCAAGTTCTAAAGAATTTATCATCTGAGGAGCATCTAAATTGTGTTTTAGATGTAAGGAGAAAGCTTTGTGGAATAACGACGATGAATGTCTTATGGCATCTTGAGGACGAAGTAGAGGAAAAATATCGATATTTATTAAAGGATTAAGATACTCATTTTAAGGCGTAACAGTCGCATAGTAATTGTTCTGGCAGATAATGGTATGAGAAAGATTAATAAATCACCATCAGCACTGGCTTAAGGCATCCACAAATATAAGCCTTCTTAGAAAAGAAAATATATCGTTTGCATCTTACGCTTATTAAACCACTTTTGAGACATTTGTTTAAACACAAATCTCACAGCATTTAGCCTGTAAAAAAAAAAAAAAATAGTTACCTGGATGATATATATGACTTAATTTTTATTTTAAAAAATTAAAATATATTTACTAAATTTGATTTGTGCCTAAAAAATAGGTTCTATTAAAGAGTTATAAGATATACTTTGAACTAAAGCACCTAATAAGAGGTCATATAGTTTGGAAATTTGCTCGGATTATCATCCAATACTTAAGTTAATAATCGCACCGGGCAAACTAAAATGTAAACTAAAATAAAAAAAAACAGCGTCTTCCTCGGTAGAAATAGGAATGGCAGATCTCTCTATGAGTAGATATTTCTCAGATTTTACGTAAGACGGACTTATTCTGTATTCTAGAAGACTTTTGAAGAAGAATGCAGGACAGGGATTCATAAAAATGGACCGAGATACATAGACTTAGACGAGGACCGGCTCTCAAAGCAGATGAGGAAGGGTCGAGAAGATTTTCACTTGGGAAAAAACAATGGCCGTTGTGAAATGTCCAACTATGGGCCACTCAAATTTCTAGATACTTTGACGTCTTAATATTCTCAAATTTCTCCAATGTCTGTTTTATTAATAGACTTGTCATAAGTTATAGAATTTTGAAAAATATTTATAAAAGATAAAGTTAAATATAAAAAATAAATAAATAATAGTCACTAGAAAGACTAAACTAATTTTGTGTTTCAGTCTTGATGACCATACACTTGTCCTGTTGCTTCAAGTAATGGATTCGGGGGGGCCACATTGTCTCAATGAAACGTACTTGGTATATTTTTTCTTCATTAGAAAATATAATTTTAATTATCAAATTTTTTAAATATAAAAATATTATATGTAGTATTTTTAAATTTTTTTTACAATTATAGTATCTATTAAATATTTATTCTAATTGTAAATTTTTTTAAAAAACTAAATATTTAGTTAATTTTTTTAAATTTTAAATCTCATCCATTTATTTATTTATTTTTATTTAGAGGATTTGATGGAGATGTGATTGGTATATCTACCTCAGGGGATGCATCATGTCCAAATCCTCAAATAATATGACATATCTTGTGTTTATAAATCGGCCTGAATTTAATTTTGATCAATGCGATTTATTACTCTAATATATATGAGTTATGTCCTAAATTTCGATCACGTAATTAATACTTAATCATTATAGTTTATTTAATTAATTATCTAATTAACCTTTAAGTAGAAACTTTATATCAATATTTTAACTAACCACAATAAAATAAATTAATTCATATACAGGACTCAAACATATGTCATGTCTTATATAGCTCCAGCATTAGTCCAACTGTAACGTTGGACCTTATATAAAAAATTATACCTATCCAAAATAAATATCAAAGTATACAAATTGCAGAAATATAAATCATACACATATTCTGATAGCCGATCACTAATCGTCTGACAACCGACATGTCCGCATAGACATAGCTACAACCACATACCAACTAAATTTCATCTGTTGCTGAACAGTCCACATTCATATCTATAAACTGTAAATATGACACTAAAATCGACATCCATGACTGTGTATTCTATTATCTGATACCACGTTATACCAATAAAATATTCTAGAACAATCCAAAAATACTATACAATATTATATATATTAAAGTTGTCCGAAACATAACATGACTTCATTATTGATTAAACAAAACAGAAATGTAGAAACAAAACTTCATAACTTCTGATTCTAAACTCTTCAAGCATAATCATCATTCATTCCTGTTCATTTGAAGAGTATCCGTATATCTCATCTAAAGGATTAATAAAATATAGTAATGAGTGAGCCAAAAATTTATAAAAACATGTAGTATAACAATGACCATATATAATTTATATTTAAAATACATCGAAAGGATTATAAATTATGATCGTATGTAATGACATAGAATTTTCTTAAGACTTGTGCACAAAATTTAGTTTATATATTTAAAAAATTCTTATCATGTTCTTGTTCAATTTTTATCATTAAAATATACTAAAATCTAATTTTTTAAAGAATCAAGAGCTACTAGGTTTTACCGATTAAAGAGGTGGACAATTAAAATTCAGGTTATATTTATTTTTACTCAATGAAAAGGTCGTACGTTACTATTTAAGACCTATAGATGGGCCGTCATATATATAACTTTATAGACGGTGATAAATGCCACTTTTTACTTACGAATGATAGATTTAAATATCAATAAACCATTATAATTTATTAAAACATGTCATAATATATTAGCTGTTAAAATTTAATCATGATCGAACACATTTCTTAGAAAAATTCTACAATTTTCTTCATGCTTCTTAATTTTTTTCATTTTGAGAAAAAATGATCATATTCTTTGACATATTTATAGAGCTTTCTTTTTAAATTCTGTAAATTTATATTCATACTCTTACAGAAATTTGGTCATGATAAATTTTAAATCATAAAATGCTAAGTTATTAGCTAAATGCAAAAAATTTCAACAAGCATGCAAGAATATAACAATTTAAAATTTCTACGGCAGTTTAATCTTAACATGCAAGGCATTTAATTGAAATTCAAAACATATAATCTTATACAATTAAAGTCCGGATTATATTATAGCAAGGGATATGAAATTATTCATGTATAGGATCATTACATTATGAATTTAACTTATGCATGCCGAAAATCAATAATTTCTAGCTTGTTACATGAATTTCTAAAACATAAAAAATATATCTTTTCCAATTTTTAAACATGTAAGGAAGTTATGCATGAAATTAAAATTGCAAGGATATAATATTTGATTTTCACAACATATAAAAAGCTTAAATTACAGAATACAGTATATTTATACATGATATATAAACTTAAGCATAAATTCCATGCATTTTTACAACCAAATGAAAAGAAATTATCCATGCATGTTAGACAATATCCTTATAACTTTAAAAATTATGACATGTATGAGTAATGGATTATCACCAGAAAATTCAGCAAGGAATAGCAGAGAAAAAAAATTTGAAATATATTTATTTTACCTTGATTATCACCAAATTTCTTACTTTGATCAACTTAATTTAGAGTTTCTTGGCCGTCTCTCTCTCATTCTCTCTCTTCTTCTTGTATGCTTCTCTCTCCTCTCTCAAACTGCCTGATAAAAATGACAAAAATCAGTTGGAGGTTTCCTTATATACTGAGTGGCACTCAAGCGCTACTCGGGTGTACATCAAGAACTAAGCTACAAGATTGCGGCATTCGAGCGCTGCTCAAATGTGCCTCGAGCCGGTACAATCTGCCAATGATCGCTTAGGCGGAGACAATCCTCGAGCGTGTTTTAAGCGGGTACAATCCTCAAGTGTGCCTCAAGCGCTAACCTCACGATTTTTGACACTCAAGCACCAGTTAGGCTTCTCTTAAATGTCGAGTCATCTGATTTAATTTTAACTTTTAATCTAATTTTTAAAAGATTTTGGCCGTAATTTTAATTATATTAATTTAATTAATAAAGATTATCTATTTTTTTTTCTCTTCCATCAATCTCTACACAAATTTTAATAATTTTGATATAAATAAATATATAAATATACATATAAATATTATATATATATTTTTTTTTAATTTTTTATTAGATTAATCGGTTAATAAATTTTAATAATATATTTTTCTATCAAACCATTATTTTCTATTTAAGTCAATTTAAATTGTAGAATTTAAATGATTTA
>JAOVVI020018860.1:0-10253 GCA_028571085.2 Nepenthes alata
GTCACCAATCTTGGCGCTAAAACCTTCTCTGCGAAGTATTATAAATTTCCTCTCCCTCCACAGGAGGGGGATCAAACAATTCTCAACTAAGCGTACCCTTAAGTGAGATACAAGAACCCAGAGAGAACTTCATCATTAGTGAGCCACTTACTGAATGCATCCTTAGTGAGCTAGTTTCCAAGTGCACTCCTAATGAGCCACTCCACGATTGCACCCTTAGTGAGTCACCGACCGTGTGCAACCAAATAGAGCCCAATCCTTAATCTCACTAAGTTGCCCCCTGTCGGGCACACAACAGAAGCCTAGTCCTTCTCTCACATCTTTCACATATGTGTAACTCTACATTCTTTCACTTCCTCCTTATATGTTTCTATTTCCTAGAAAAAATTTATAATTTGAGCGTCGGAGGATATATCGGGGAGTGAGTCCCGCTAATTAAGTGACCTGTGATTTGTAGTTTGTAATATGCAAGTTCCAAGTTAACAGTGACGGAGATAAGACCTGCTCCAACTCGACTCACAATGGAAGATCGAGTTACTCCCTAATCCATACCACAATCCGGACACTTGGGACAGATCACGTTAAAAGTGGCATAACAAAATATATTTGTTTCTAAACTTTTTATAAATAAGAACTTTAAAAAAATATAATATTAATATCAAGTAAATAAGATCAATTGATAATCTGATAATTTTATTTATTAAAGTAATAGTTTTTGAAAAAGAAACACAAAACTAGTTTTCTCGATCTAGTATTTTTATTTTAATATTTGTTCCACTATTTGTTTAATTTTATAGCAATTAATTATTTCTCCGGTGAAATTGCCACTAGGTTAGGCCATATGACTTCTGCATCATGGCCATTTATATTATTTAAGGCTCTAGATTAAAAAAACGCAACAACAATTCATTAGCCGCCCTAAATGTGCTGCATTCTTCCGCTGCATTAGAATCAAGATAGCGTTCATTTTTTATAGCGAAAGAACAAAAAATATGTTATTAATAATTTCTCAAAGTCAGAAAATATGCTAGTACTAGGTTTTATCAAGTGGGCATGGATACATATGGCTTACACAGACATTCCTACGTGGTAAGGGGTGGCATTAAAGACATAATCTTTCGATATTCTTAAAATGTGGTGGGGTGTTATCCACAAATCTCAAAATATACTAATAGATCGATTGCCACGTCCACTAATAATATTTTAAAAATATTTATTAATATGGTAAAATATTTCTGTTAGCGTGATGGTAATGTGAGAATTCGGGGTTTTTATTCCACTAAGGGAAGGGCTAATTTTATCATTTTTAATTATAACAGTTTGATTAATATTAATTTTTTTATAAAAAAAAAAACTAATTAGTTTTTCTTTTGTTAAAAGTAATAATATAACTATGCCATTTTAAAAATTTTAAATAAACAAATATATATTTTTCGAGGGATAAACTTTCTGATGGTGGTGAACTAGGCCGGCTTGAACTCGGCTAATGAATGAGAGATGGTCCTCCATCCATCCACCTGCAGATGGTAGCCTATAATCTGTGGACTAAACGAGAAACAAGGCTGTATTCTTCAGCAATTTGACTGGCCGTTAAGCCGACAGAGTTCTAACCCCCCCTGCCCGCTCCTCAACGCCTTTTTTTTGGTAACTAAGATGAGATAAAATTTATGAAAGAAAATTTACAGAAAAAGATATACAACCTCCAAGTGTTTTGCCAACTTAAAGGTGGAACAACACGTTGGGGCATACCCCGAGCATCGCCCGCTCATCAACGCCAACGGGCAGGTTTCCTTTTTTTTTTCACTT
This sequence comes from Nepenthes alata, assembly GCA_028571085.2. Taxonomy (NCBI): domain Eukaryota; kingdom Viridiplantae; phylum Streptophyta; class Magnoliopsida; order Caryophyllales; family Nepenthaceae; genus Nepenthes; species Nepenthes alata. Next base: position 1,807 of record JAOVVI020018860.1, read on the forward strand.
TTTTAATTTATTTTTTTAAAATTTATTTTATATTATTAATTTTTTATTATATAAAAATTTAAAAAAAATATTTTTTAGATCCTATTAATATAATAATATTTTTAAAATATATTATAATACAATTATTATTTTTAAATTTATAAAATATAATCTTCTTTACATAATATTATTTTAATAATATTTAATTATAAATTATTTTTTTATAAAATATAATCTTTTTCGTATAATAATATTTGAAATGTATAATTATAAAATTATTAATAAAATATTAATATTTAATAAATAATAAAAATTTGATCCAATTTTAATGGGTCTGTCATTCATAGGTCAGCCTGGGGTCCAAGCCCACATCAAGAGAATGGCCGAGAAGGCACAATCCAAGAAAAAGCCTTCGTAGCCCAAGGTCTAAGAGCGTATGACCAGGACCATCCATTGAAACTTGGGCCATCTATGCTGCCTATTATATACAGCCTATGACGGATCGGATAACTAAACACCACATGAACATAATATCTGTCAATAACTAAATACAAATCACAATAAACCATCATATATATGTATATAAATTAAACATGCACAGAATCTAAAATCATGCCAGAATATTGGTGGCTTCAATACCGACCCAAAAATACGACGTCGAACCTTTAATAAGGAAAGATGCCGGCAAAAATATGAATCCAACATATATATCCATATCCAACAATATTGCGAAAGTAAAAACACATCACTCCTTTGAACCTATACAACGTGGAATATTCTATTTCATTTTCACAAAATAATTCAGAAAAAATAATAATATTGTCCATGATCAAACATAATATCGGTAGTTTTGGACATTATAAAATACCACACGGGCTAATAATATCACCTGAAAATTTATAATATATCAAAAATCATGTCTGAAAACCAAACTAACTAATCTACAATAAGTAAAATGATTTAAACCTGTCCAAATACAACAATATCTAAACATCATAACCAACCAGTCTAAACTCTTCCGAATATTTGATCTAGCTCACTGGGCAAGAACTCCTACATCTCTTACTCATCAAAGGTTAGTGAAAATAGAAAGAAAGTGAGCCAAATATTCAGTAAGGTATAAATATAAATGAAGTATACTTTAAAATAAATCGAAGAAACAAAATAGGATCGTAATACATATATAACATAAAACATGATCAAATAGTATTTTCAAAATACATTTAATTTTTTTTACATTTTATATCTGATTTCTTTAGATTTTAAAATATGTATAAATTATTTTATTATTTAGGGATCTGGGTTAGTAGGCCTTACCAATAAATGGATCATTTGATCGATGTCTAGATTGTGTCCAGTCCACACAATCAAAGGCCATACCTCATTGTTTACATCCCGAGAGTAAGATGGTACTACCTATTATCTCTCATTAGACGGGCTTAAATTACACAGCAATACATATTCAGACAACGATCTACACTATAATATCATAAGGTATAAGAAAATACTATAATCTGAAATAAAATTTTTTTATCCAATTTCTTGATTTCTTTTTATATTTTATATTGAAAAATCCACATAAATATTCAGTCATTTTTTTTTATTTTTTCACTCCGGTAGAAAATATTAAAATAAATAACAGATTGTAGAGTTTTAATTTCTTGATATAGATTCATAATTTCATATTCTTGAGAATACATATGAAAATTTTATATTTTTTTGAGCTTGTACAAATATATATTTTCATATTCATATAAACTTAAGTCTTAAACTTAAGAGGATACTTTTTTATAAAAAGTAAATATACAGATAATCATGACTTTAAGATAAATAGACCATAAATTATAATTCTAAATTTTAAATATGTAGAAACTTTGGGCATATTTGTCGATATAAAATAGGAACCAAATACTAAAAAATAACATAAAATTCATGATTTATTTAATCATCAAATCTCAAATATCAGCAGTGTAAAATCACCGAATAACCGATAAAATATACATGCATGTATAAATTAAACAGATGAGTGTATAAAAATAACATGCGTATTAGTAAAATCTCTAAATAATAGTCAAACATTATTAGACATGAAATCAGACCAAAAATAGAATTAGAGGATACTTGCATCAACTTTATAATTTTCAGGTCTAAAAAAGGATGTTCCAAAATATCCGAATCGGGCGCTACTCTCTCTATCAATGTGACACCCATGGCTTTGCTCCTTTCTCTCTCCTTTGTGCGGCTTCTGCCGCTGCTGTCGCCGCTGCTGATCAACGCAACTGCCGCCACTGCTCAACACCGTGTACAACTGTCGATAGCCTTCTCAGAGTCACCTCATCGACACTGATGCCGCTGCTCTACCGCCTCTCTTGTGACAGATTGAAAAATCTATCAAAAATTTGGCAGAGTTTTCTTTATAAAACGGACGTCTGCCAAATATAAATCTATACCAAAACTCTGTACAGAAACCACAAATACAAATAATATATACACAGGATCCCTAAATGCCACAACAAACACATGGGTGGCGCCGACATCGTAACTTCAGTACAATGCCGGCTTAAAAGGATGTCAGCTAGGAACCAATTATAACCATAAAAGATACCTACGAAAGCTACTATATCCATCAATGAACAGTGAAAACTAAAAGATACCTATGAAAGCTACTATATCCATCAATGAACAGCGAAAACTAACTAAACATCCATCGTCATCATAACATACATATATATAACCATAAATATCAAAATAATTATTACAATATCCATGCCTTATATAAAATAACAAAACTAAGTCCTCGAAAGCTTTCTAATTCGTATCAGCTGCCTATTTTGTGATCACATCCCATTCGGACTCATCGGGCATAATGGATTGCTCATCTAGAAGAAAAGAGAAGTAAGGGTGAGCTAACAGCTCAATAAGTACATCATAATAAAAAATAGTAGACAATATAAGAAAAGATAAGTAAAGGAAAGAGACATAATCATGAAGGAGATAAATAAACAGGAACATGATCAAATATGCATTGGAACACAATTTATTTATCTTTGAGATATACTTTACGCATGATTATTCATCTTTACGGATAAGGCTCAGTAAGCCTTACTAACTAAAGGTATAGTAGGACGAGGAACGAATATGTTAAGCTACACATTTCTAAAATATCGGCTACATTTTAGGCCTACAATTATTCGGCCATCACATATTACCTATAAACAGGCTGAATACCACGTGGCATAGAGTATGCCTATTATCCGATCATATATGGCCAATAAAACATTACCCTAACCTCCCACGGTCCAGAGGCAGTTCTCATCATTATACAATAATATTCTAAGGATTGCCAAGAGTATTACCTGCTCCAATAAGCGGCCAGGATATGCGACAAGTGTAATTCTCAAGTCTCTACTGAGATACCCTTATCATGCCAATGGATATTACCCTTTCATAACATAGTCCATGGTCCTAATTGCTTGGTTTTCTTATTCATTTACTTATTCATTTGAGGAAAGGTCCACCATAATTCAATTCATAATATCTCCGTCCGGGAGAACGATTCGATCACATATCACATTGTAGACTTCCCTCCAATTACATATATGATTATTATCTCCTTTGGACTAATGCATAGGAATTATTAGACATGGGTGTCACAATGCATAGGAAATAATAAAATTCCTTACCACATTACGCAATTATCACTTTGGGGCCCTCTGAAACACATTTCTTTCACACACGAAGCACAATCATATTTTTCCGGTGCTTATAATTAAACACATGTAATTAATCATACTTTCATAATAATTAATTAGGGTGGAAGCAAGCAACTTTTTCATTTATTCTCGGGTAACAATAACAATGTCAATTTAGAGCATCCGGACTTCGCAAACGGGTCGATAATTGTGAGTTCGGACGTTTGGCTGATATATATGCATAATTGAAAAATGGTGATTCATAAATTGAGGCCAATTTAACATATAACTGAAGGGAAAAGTGAAATCCTGAATTGGGCGCAGGTTAGAGTTTGGCTAAGCCAAACCGGGCCAAATAAATGGCAAATCGGATAAATAACTATAAATACTTTGAGGAATAATCATGCACTACATGTTCTTTATGATTTGGATGGGTATCAGGACCAAAATACCCGATAAAAATGAATAAAAATCAAAAGAGGAGATTAAAAGTGCATGAGAGCACTCGCCTCGATTAGATCTACAACTTGTATAACTAACTCTTAGACAGATTTGAACTCCAAGGCTTTGATCTCCTCCTTTCTCTCTCTTAGTTATCTCTCACTCTAGAAATTATAAAACAGCCGAAAAATACCCTGAACAAAACCCTCGTGCATATATATATATACTCCAGTTGGCGCCTTGGGCGCTAGTCGAGCGGTAGTTGAGCACCACACTACTGGAAAACGTGCCTTGGCCCGTGCTTGAGATGTCATTGATCACGGGCGTTCTACTTTTCACACCCGGGTCCTCACTCAAGCACCCATCGAGTGCGGCCGTTCTGTTATTTTTGCCCTAGGCTTGCCTCGGGTGTCCCTCGGGCGTTGAGGTTCTGCTATTCACGCCTGAGTAGTGCCTTGGGCGGTCACCAGGCGCCGAGCACAAATCCCTCTATTTTGCTTTCGGTCTTAAGCTTTTCAACATTTTAAACCTAATTTTGATTATTGTCATTTTAATTACCTTCTAATTATGATGTTTTGAAACCGGATCCTCACAACTCTCCTCCACTTATAAAAATTTTGTCCTCAAAATTTAACAAATCTTAAGAATTTATTAAACCTACGTACCTTAGAATAAGCGGGGATAACTTCCCCGGATTTTGTCCTCTCTTTCCCACGTCACTTCCTTGCAGGAATGATTCCTCCATAGCACCTTCACGAGAGGGATTATCTTTGAGCACAAAATTTGGTCATTGCAATCCAAGATCTCCAATGGCTCCTCCATATACGATAAATCTTCGTTGATAGCCAAGGGACCATAATCAATCACGTGCGCCAGATCATAGGCGTACTTCCTCAACATTGAAACATAGAAGACATTGTGCACTTCGGCCGCCACTTCACCTACTCTTTCAAGGATCTCAAAAGGCCCAATAAATCACGGTTTCAGCATCCCTTTAATGCCAAATCTGGAGACTCCATTCCACGGTGACACCTTGAGGAAAAAAATTGCCGACCTCAAATCTAACTTTGGATCTTCTCCAATCGCCATAACTCTTCTATTTACTCTAGGCAATCTTCAGCTTCTCAAAAACCACCGTGATCTTTTTTGATATTTTCCGAATTACATCTGGACCCAGCAAACACCTATCCCTTGTCTCCTCCCAATGGATGGGAGATTGGAACTTCCTACCATAAAGTACCTCAAAAGGAGCCATACCGATACCTGCCTGAAAATTGTTGTTTTAGGCAAACTCGGCCAATGCCAGATGATCATCCCAATTCCCTCTGATCTCTATCACCGAAGCTCTAACCATATCTTCCAATATCTGAATCGTCTGCTTAGACTAGCCATCAGTCTGAGGATGGTAATCCATACTAAATTTCAAATTCGATGTAAGCTCTCCCAAAATTTAGAAACGAAGTGTGGATCACGATTTGACACAATAGATGCTGGCACACCGTGCAACCTAACGATCTCGCTGATGTACAGTTGTGCCAGATGATCACAGGAATACATAGTCTGAATGGCTATAAAATGGGCAGATTTTGTCAGCCGATCCGTAATGACCTAGATTGCATCATGGTTCTTCGGAGTCCTGGGCAACCCAGATACAAAATCCATTGAAATGTCTTCCCACTTTCAACTGGGGATGGGCAACGGCTGCAGTAAACTAGAAAGTTTCCTCCTTTCAGCCTTTAACTACTGACAGATAAGACATCGGCCAACAAAGGCAACAATCTCCCTCTGCATGTTCCTCAACCAGGACATTCTTCTCAAGTCTTGGTACATCTTATTTTTTTCGGGGTGAATCATGTACCGAGTCTTGTGAGCCTCATTCATGATCTCTTCATTCAAATCCTTATCATCTGGTACACAAAGCCGCTCTTGAAATCTCAGAATCTCATCTGCATGTACATTAAAATCAACTTGGGAATCTCTACCATGATCGCTAACAATGTCCATAAAACTTGCCATTCCTTGATCCTTTGGAGGATCTCGAGCTACACCTGTAAAAAGGATAACATCATCCTATTTCCGTTGACATAGCACTGGATGTGACAAGACTTCAAACAATCCAATATCTTCATCTGCTTAATCTGCATCGTCGCCACCAAACAAGTTCGGTGAATCAGGGCATCCGCAACCACATTTTCTTTCCCCGGCCGATACTGGATCTCACAATCATAATCCTTAAGGAACTCGATCCATCGCCGCTGCCTCATATTCAGCTCTTTCTGTGAAAACAAATACCAAAGGCTCTTGTGGTCGGAGAATACTAAAAATTTCTCACCGTACAAATAGTGCCTCAAATTTTTAATGCAAAAAGCATGGTAGTTAACTCCAAATCATGGGTTGGGTAGTTCTTCTCGTGGGTCTTCAACTACCGAGACCCATAAGTAACCACCTTCCTATTCTGCTTGAGGACACAACCGAACCCCACCTTAGAGGCATCACAATACACCTCGAACCCACCAGAATTATTAGAAAGAGTCAAGATCAGGGCAGACGTCAACCAATCCTTCAACTCTTGGAAGCTTCGGTCACACTCTTTGGTCCAATCAAAGCTCACTTCCTTCTTCGTCAAACGGGTAAGGGGTAAGGCAATCTGAGAGAAATTCTCCACAAAAAGGTGGTAGTACCTAGCCATCCCCAAGAAGCTTCAGACCTCCGATATAGTCATGGGTCAACTCCAACTAATCACCACCTGAACTTTCTTCGAGTCCACTGAGGTGCCTCCATTAGAAATGATGTGGCCCAAAAATACTACCCATTGAGCCAAAACTCACACTTCCTCAACTTTGCGAACAACTAATGCTCCCAAATGGTCTGAAGCACGACTCTAAAGTATCCTTCATGCTCAGCACAATCCTTGGAATAAATCAAGATGTCATCGGTGAAAACCACGACAAACGTATCCAAGTACGGCTGGAAGACCCAATTCATTGGATCCATAAACATGGCTGGTGCATTAGTCAATCCGAATGGCATCACAAGGAATTCGTAATGACAATACCTCGTCCAGAAAGTCGTCTTTGCTACATCTTCCTACTTGATGCGAAGCTGATGATATCCGGACTGAAGATCAATATTAGAGAACACTCGGGTCCCCTGTAACTAATCGAAGAGATTGCCGATTTGTGGCAACGGATACTTGTTCTTAATCATGTTCTTGTTTAGCTCATGATAGTCTATGCACAGCCTCAAGGTCCCATCTTTCTTCTTGACAAACAGGACCGGAGCACCCAATGGGAAACACTAGGCCTAATAAAACCCGTGTCGAGCAAATCCTATAACTGTTGTTTCAACTCTTTCAGCTCAGCAGGGGCCATGTGATTGGGGTTCCTCGATATAGGTGCCGATCCCAGCACAAGATCAAAGCTAAACTCAATTTCACGGTGTCGCGGCAGGGTAGACAACTTGTCGAGAAATACATCTTCAAACTCACACACAACTGGAATGTCTTTCGCGGATAACTCTCGACTATCCATAACACTAGCATATGCTAGAAAGGCTTTGTAGCCGATCTTCAACAAATGGCGAGCCTAGAGAGTAGAAATAAACTAGATGCCTCCACTCTCTGAACTCCCTGAACATGAAAAGGTTCACATTCCAGGATTGCAAAGTCCACCCTATTGTGGAAGCAGTCAATAGTTGCATGATATTTGGACAACCAATCTATGCCTAAAATGACGTCGAAATCACGCATATTCAGGAGGATCAAATCAACAACTAAGGACAACCCATTCACCTCCACAATGCACCCTGGGTAGGAGACATCGGTCATAATAGAAGATCCCGTGGGTGTGGATACAACCAAAGAGAGAAATCAAGGATCATGGGCGAGGATGCAATACGATAGGCAAATTGGAGGGAAACAAATGAATATGTAGACCCATAATCAAAAAAGCACTAAACAAGAAATGCTACAAATATGAGGAATACCTTCCACTATATTATCCGATGCATGGTCCTCACTTGCGGATGCTGCAAAGGCCTTTCCTTGTACCAGTTGCTTTAGAGTACGGACCTTCAGTGGCTGAGGACATTCTTTAGCTCTATGCCCCACTTGACCACAGTTGAAACACGCACCCGTTAGCTTGAAACAAGGCCTACCTCCATGCATCTTCCCGCAATGCTGGCACGGGCCCACTGAAGCTTGAGACGATGCCGAGATCTGACTACTCTTCTTACCATAATCTAACTGCTTAGACATCTTGAATGGCCTCCCCGAACTAGCTCCAGAACTAGTACTAACCCCACTCTTGCTCAACGACTGTTTCTTATAGAACTCCT
>JAOVVI020018861.1:0-10252 GCA_028571085.2 Nepenthes alata
CCAGGTAGGGAAACCCCTCTTGGACAAAAGTGGGAGGGAAACACAATAAAATATATTAATAAATTTGAAAAATTATTGTTAAGATATTTATAGCAAAAACTAAAATTTATCATAATCGTCGTCAAATAAAAATTCATATCCTTATCTGCTTTAATGGCTTCTTTGTCTTTATGTCTCTTTACGTTAGGATCTTTATTATTTATAAGTTCTAATGAATTAGTTATAGAGGAACTTATCATTCTAAGTTTCATACTATTTTTTCATTTAATGTAATGTGTAGTTTCATTTACTCAAATAATTTATTCATAAAATCTTTTGTTAACGAATTATCCTCAAGTAAAATTCATTATCTTCATCATAGTCTCAGTTGTTTTTCTAATATGTCATTCCTTATTTTCATTAATCCCAATTTTACAAATGCCAAGTTAATATTAATAGTAACAATTAAATATAATGGGTAATTAATGGCGAAATAATTTAATTTTCTTTCTTAAAAAGCTATAGGTGCTTTAGGCATGCACCTTAAGCCTCAAAAGATGTGCGCGCCTTTTGGAAGAAGCCTTGCCTAGATTCGTTGAAGTGCCCAGCTTTAAGCACCGGAGCTAGACTTTCCTTTAATGACGTTGATCATTGCTGGCATTCATGGTATTGGGCTTTTGGATTAATTTTCAGTTTCTTCCTGGAAGGCTTCGGGGGGTGATTATGTGGAAACATGGAAATGTTTCAGTTGTCCTTTAGGATGCAAGTCCGTCACTATTGGTTCCGGAAATTATGTAAAATTATGGGATGATTTTTTGAATTTGGGAGCAGCCTATCAATGAGGTTTTCTGCATTTTTTTAGTGTAGTTGATATGTTTGTACATGTATCTGACTATGTTTACGTTGAAGGCTTCAGAGTAGTGTGGAACCCATTATTGATCAGAATGTAACTTGGTGAGGATAATAGCAAGGAATTGCTGTGATTATTTTCATTGCTATTGGAGATCTGGATTTGTCCCGGTAAATCGGGTTTTGTTTGAATCCAATTGGAGAAATTGTGGTTTTACCGTAGGATCTGTTTTTAGATTTGATTAGTGAGGACTGAGGATTCAATTTGTTCTGGATTGATGTCGATCAGTAAGCCAATTTCCTAACATTGCTACTTTTTTAACTTGGACAGCGGCTTGGGAAGATGTCTCGTAGTTGGCAATCTTTAGAAGAGTTGCTTAGGATGCTGAATTTTGTCATTTATTGCATTTTATAGCCCGAATTTTGTTCTAATCCTTTGAAGTTGTGAGAAGGATGTGGTTCTTTTCTTTTGACAGGTTTGTGCCTATTGGGCCTTCTAGAATGAAAAGAAGGGATCAGAGGGAGAGAGAAGATATAGGCCATTGATCGGGAAGAAAAAACACTCCATAGGGTTTAGGTGTGTGCTTTATATTTATATATTTATATCTAGTTACGGTATACTGTAAGACTAAAATACCCATATAAATATGTACATAGCATTGCGACACCTATTGAAGCTTGAGCATAGAGGTTGATCATGTGCAGCTCATTATAATTATATTAACTCCGACGTCGATCAAGGATTTCGTCAAAATATCTGTTTGCTGATCTCTAGTCCTCGTATATTTGATGTCATCTAAGTCCCATTGAAGCTTTTGATGAAGAAAATGACAATCCCCCTCACCATACCCTTTCAGCATCAATCCCTCGACTCAAGCAACACCATGAGGACTAAAACGAAAGTCTTATATCCTTTAAATATCTCAGGATGCTCATCACAGCCTCCCAATGTGGGACATGAGGTGATGGCACAAAATGACTTACAATTTTACATAAAGCGCTTTCTAGTCGTTTTATAGCAAGATAATTTAGTTAAATGACTAATAGCTTATACTAAAATTATTTCCGAATGATTGGGAACTCTTAGTGAATCATAGTCTTGAATATGTGGGAGGAGCATTATAGGGCTTTGTTTGCTACTTACTATATCTTGAAGCATATCTAAGGCATACTTCCTTTAGAATGGTAGATGCCATGATGATATCTATGAACTTTAATCCTAAGAAAATACCATAGGCTCCCAAAATCTTTGGTTTGACACTCATTGTGAATAAGGAAAGCTATATATTCTATTGTGTCATTAAAATAATGTAACGATTCATTAAACTTTTTGATATGTAATGCCAATACTATTATTGGTTGAAATTACAATATAATCCACCCACACTATCAGAGGAATATACCTATCACTATAATGAATATGGGATATAGAGTGATCATTGCCTTGATGAGATAGCCCAAGCTTTGGCACAACGTAATTGGTACTTCCTAACCTAGGCCTTATAGATTTTTTCAAGGAATATGATGACTTCAGTTAAAATATTGTATCTAGAATCCTCGAGTATCTTGTGGGTGGTTACTCTAGATAAACCTCTCCTCTAAGGTCACTATGTAATGGAATTGTTTGTATCTAGTTGATACTAGGGCTAATGTTGAGTGGTAGCCAGAGACAAAAGAGACTAAATAGAAATTACCTGGCTATGTCTCACAGATGGCCAAGAAATATAGGGGTTATGTGCTAGGCAGATATGCCACATTGACATAGGACTCCTACATATATGATTTATGTGTACAAAGATATATGTGTAGGGTATATAATTATTTAGGAAATTCTAGAATGTTCTAAAGTAGCCTAGATAATTATATAAAAAGGGGTGATATTTCTGCACGTGAATCTAGAATGTTCTTTAACGTGTACTCTTGAATGTTTTTTAGTAGAGAGTATTTGATAGGTTCTAGAATATTCTTGATGGGGGATATTTATGAAGTATATTCTAGAAAGTGAATCTTAGCCATCCATTATGGAGGATGGAAAGATAATTCTAACTATTGGTTGATGAGTTGGCATTCCTATATTAAGGGATTAACTCTTCTCATTTAGGACAAGTTAAAGAGACTTAACAAGCTTAAGGAGTAAGAGAATAAGCAATTGAAGAAAAGCCAAGTGAGGTAAAGACAAAGAGTGGTGTGCAACCTAGGGGGTGGCTAGTCTTGAAGAGCTTGAGGAGTAGCTTCTAGGGTGAGATTGTGCTAGTGTTGGAGAGGTGATCCATATACTTGTACTCAACTTCTATAGTAAAGAGTGTTACCTTCAGAATTCTGGTTTCTTTAAACAATTTGGAGTGGGTTCGTTGGGGATGGCATACTTGTCTACATCACATGGGGTGTGATTGGCAAGTGCCGCGCGGATGACCAATAAGAAGTGTCATCGCATAATAAGTGATATAATAAACAAGGTTTAGGAGAAAACTATTTGGGGTAGCTACACTAAGGCCATCCCGAGAGAAGACTAGGGCTATGAGGGAGTTAGCCAACATCAATGCAAGGGGCAAAACCTTCACAATGTTGGACGGGGACATAACTAACCTGGTGAGCACTTTGGCAGTTGAGGTGCCAATTAAAAGGAAGAGCACACAAGGTATTCCCAAGGGCTCTTTCTAAATTTGAAGTGAGACTTTCTTGGGTGGAGAAGGTCTTGGGAGATGTTAAAGGCTTGGGGGAAGGCTTTGACATCCTTGGAGGGAATTTCAAGACTTTAAAGATACGTTGGTAGATATGATGGCTAGGTTGGAAGCTTTGGCGCAAAACCTAGCTACCAACATTATGGCAATAAAGGAGGATTGAACCATGTGTAAGAGGACAATGATTGGTGGGGCTGTCACCGAAATACCTATGGTGGAGGTACCCAAGTCCAACCCTTTGCTAGTGTATCGATAGTTAGTTGGTAGGTTTAATTACTATGTTGGTGTTTTGAGTCAAAATTTGTCATACTTACTAGGGGTATCTGATGTTCATTGGGTTGGATGGCTGTTTGATCAAAAGTTTATTGCCAGCCATTATGTTCATGGTATGCTTGTGCGGTGGAGAAGTAAGAAAAAAATTGTTCCAACTTTGATTCTTTTGGTTATATGTGTTTTGGTCCTTCTCAGTTATGATGCGCGTTCTAGTTGCTGTCCACATTGTATCAAATCCGATATCTCACGAGCACACAAAACATATAAGGATAGATTGTCAATTTATTTGTAAGAAGTTACAATAAGGGTCAAGTTTGTCTTGTGAAGATTTTGAGATCTTCTTGTTGACATTTTTATCAGGTACTTAAGTTGTATGCAAGATTTGTATATTTCATCAAGTTAGGCATAATAATGATCTATGCTCAAGCTTGTGAGGGGGTAATGAAATATATTGTTTGAATATGCTTTAGAATATATTGTAGAATATTCTTTTTTATAAGGATAGTTTAGTATTTATAATATATGTAAATAACCCTGCTCCTGTGCCTCCACCACTGGCTCACAGACAGGCTCCGTAAAGGACTCCGTTTGCACCGCTTGAGGAGCCGCCTGCGGCGCGAGCTGCGCCAAGATAATACTTTCTCCCTTGGCCACCGGCAAGTCTTTGAAGGATTCTTCCATTCCGATGGTACTGTCGGGGCCGCTGTAAATCCCTGCGGCAATGTAATCGGGGCCCGATGATGATGAGGAGGGCATCTCCAACGCCATCCTCTTAGGCCACGGACCGACAAAGTCTTCATCTGTGGGGCGGGAACGGATAAGCAGGCCCCTGGAGTCCTCCGGCCGCACCATCATCACATGCGGCCTAAACTTTTGAATCGGGGAAGGTGGTCCCCAGTTCACCTTCTCGGTCTCTGTCATACAGATCAAGAAATCCCGTTTAAAATTTGGGTGGTGGTCCTTGACCAGTTTGGTCAACCACTCCAACGACGCCATCTCCGCCACAGACGGTGTCCCGATGTACACATCAGGAACCTGGCCCCAGTCCCTCGCGAGGGGCCAGGACTCCATCACGCTCACAAAAAAAACCAGTTCTTCCGATTCTTGAGCGAATCATAAATGGCCGTATTTATTTTAAGGCTAGGACGAGGGACAAGGGAGATCCATTCACCTCCATGATTTATTTTAAAGAGCCACTTCACCATCGGCATCGTCAACATCCTAGGGTGCTTGCGAAGAAAATTACAAAGGGTGCAGATGTACCGTACGACGTTGGCAAGAAGTTGGGCGACTATTACTCGTAGGGCTTGCAGGATCGACCGCAAGTCATCCGATAGAGGAAGACGAAGGACGATCCTCAGGTGGGCCTCGTATATTGTTACGTGCCCTGCTAGTGGAGAGAAGGCACTGTCGTCCTTGCCCGGGACCCTCCACGTAGCACCCTTAGGGATATTAAACTCAACGCACAGTGCTTTCACGTCACCCTCTTGAAGAACAGAGGAGATGTCGGCGACGGAGGTTGAGGCCATGGCTGACAGAAAGGTTAGGGTTTCTTTGAGGAACGAAGAAAGTTGAGGACGAAGAAGACGAAGTAAGGAGGCATGAGAGAATATTCAAAACGAGGAGGGAAACTTAAACGGCAAAGTGAAACCACCTCAAAAAGGACGCCATCATTCCTGCCACGTGTCGCCTCCCTAATTGGCCCTTCAAAAGGCAAATCTCAGACGCATTAATGGCCTGGATATCTGCCCAGCCAAAAGAAGACGTGTGTCTACTTTTGGCTTGACAAGCTGGCTAATGGCCACGCGTCAATCAGTTCTCGCAGAAGGTCTTCCAGATTCTGACCAAAAAATGGTCAATAGATCCGGTCAACTTTCTCTTTCGGAACTGACCAAAGACGGTCAACAGATCCAGTCAACTTCTCTTCCGGAACTGACCAAAGATGGTCAAATAGCTCCGGTCAACTTTTCCTTCCGGAACAGACCAAAGACCAAAGAAGGCCCAAATGGCCTGCTGGACGATCAACTTAGAGAACGGCCCAACAGGAGGCGAATGCCCAAATCCTGAAATGCCCAAGACGGTCAACACCAGTGTTGAATGTCGGGACACCAGTAGACGGCCAACTCGCGTACAGACGGTCTACTCGAGCATTGACCGGAAGTACTATAGCAGCAGGCCCAAAAAAGTGTTAAACCTGCTATGGCCCAAGCTCAAATTGGCAGGTGGACTCGTGCACAGAAACCAACAATCCCTTCATGATCACTTGCTTTCCAAAAAGCTGATCTTCTCCAAAAAGGCAGCAAGGAAGTCAGCGCCACCGTTGAAGTCAAAACAGTCATAAAGAGCTGAGACCTCTTGAATATCTATTACACTGTTCAGCAGAAAGAAGATCCATCAAATCACGACTGTCAAGCTCACCAACTTTGAGAATGCCTTCATTGCCAGTCTAGGAAGAACACGCCACCTTGCCCAGAGAAGGTGGCTCTCCTGCTGTCCATAAAAGCTTAAGGTCTTCATTCTGGAAGACGGATGCTCATACAAGATCACATACACACAAGCATACTGATACGCATACACACAAAAACTCACGAACGAACACACAAGCTTACACTGAAACATAAGCTTTCTTACCCACTCTCTAACTTGTCTTCCTGAGAACATCCAGAAGAAACTTCCTGAAAGACTTCCTACAGTCTCACCTACGAACGCTTACAAAGCTTGAACAGAGGCCCATCTTATCTTTCTCTCTACACAAGTGTTCGTTCTCCAATCCCACCAAAGGCCTCCAGATTCCAGGAGACCTTTTTAGCTTTCTGAGAATCGTTTCCTAAAGCTTCCACGCTTTCGGGACGTCGCTTCCTCACGCTCTATGTGAGCAGGAAGCAAGAGCTCACATTCTCGACAAGCCAACACTCTCGACCATCCTACTCTCTCTCTTTTACTTTCCAATTTTCCTTCCTTGCTTATAAGTCTTTTATTGACTTGAACGTCAGAGTATTTTCGGTGGGACAACCTCCCGTCGACGCACTTACCTCTCGTTCACTTTAGTGGTGTGCAGGATTCAGACTCAGTGAACGAAGCCGGGTCGAGCTATCGAGATGAATCCAAATCTGTTCAAAGTCGGATCTAGGTACACATTAAAAATTATGACCAATATGGAGTTTGGACGCAATAAATTACTTGATAATCAAAACCCAAGTCCTTTAATTAATTTCTTAAAAAAATGAAATAGACCAAATCAATTATGTTAGTTCAAACCCACTTTATTATCTTATTGATTTGTTAGTGTTGCGTACCTTAAATCTATATTATTGTTGATTAAAATCAGATTGAACCTTTGAACATTTAAATCTAGATCTTGCACACATAATATTTAATAGGAAGTCAAATGATATAAGATTTACTTTTTGAATATTTTTTTATACTTAAATTAGATATATTCTTTTAAAATAAAAAAATAATAAGAGGTTGATGATAAAAGAGAGTGAAATTAACGGTTTGGCTTTGGGATTTTTGGGATTTGCAAGTGTTTAGAAGGTTAGGGTTTTGTACTTGTCTTTCTTGTAACTTTTCTTCTCCCCTTTATTCAAAAAATTATTGTATCTTTAATTTTATTACTAATTAGTAAACCCTTCCTGATGATATATAATTGTGCATAAATTGAGGTGTCACATTAGTTATGAATTGAATGACCAAACCGTTTTATAAACTCTATGTTAATGCTTGTCTATTGGGAGTATTAATTGTGTACTTAACTTGACCGTTTATTTTTTGATTCATATAGCCGTTTATCAAGATTAATTTTTCAGATTTATTAATAGACCGGTCATTCGATACCTTGATTTTTTATATTACCAACAATTTGATCATTTGAACATTCGGTAGTTTGATCATTTGGTTGGATTCTTTTCTGACTCGAACCTAACACATCGATTAATTCATTTCTCTTTATAGGCATATGGTTTGCTATGTCTATATATTAGTGGGTCAGTTCGATCTTATTTTAAAATATATTCAATACTAATTCCCTATACTTGGAGGTTGCATTCAAATTTTGAATATGTTAAAATAGAAATCTGAGTGATTTGTCTTAAACATCATCCAAATTCTCCTTATCGATGAAATTTTAATTAATGCATATTGACTATTGATTGATTTTATTAATCAAAGTCTGATTATCTAATTTATTAAACAAGATTCTTTAATTATTTGACTACTTTTTTGCTTCAAAGCACCCCGTTTTAGAGCTCGTTTTATAAAAGGAACTATTCTCATTCAATCTTCAACTAAATCACAAGTCTCAATATTTGATGGAGTCCCTTATATTGGGTGAATTGAAGAGAGAACTCCCCCTGATGCTTTTGCATTTTTCTGGAAAACATTCTCAAATCTGTCTTGATTATCCTTTTTATATGAAAAATTAACTTGATTTTTTTATACAACATCTTATACTGGAGTGATTTTCCTTTCGGGTGGCTACACTAGATGCCTTTTATCATCTATTATGGAGGGGCTTGATTTAGTGATTTGTTGGAGTGATCAATTGGTGAGTTGTCTTTTAGCTCTTGTGCTCTAATATTTTTGTTGGCTTAATATTAGCTAACCAGAGATGATAAACTAGATATTGAATTTGAGAGGAGATGTGAACCTCCTAGATGCGATTATTCTTCTACTTCTGGTTGTTGGTTTACACTTTTCTCCTTTTTCTTCTAGTTGAACGATTTTTGGAGTTTATCTTATAAGAACACATCTTATACATGAATGCATTTATAAAGAAAAGTAAGATTTTTATTTTTGTATTTAGGTCATAGTTCCCAATTTGTTCTTTTCATATTTTGGATATGTATATATTCTCATGGGATTATAAGTTGTAAAAAATTTAGATTAATAAACTATATGAATGTAAAATCTTATTCAATTATTGATTCTTGATATCTCAACATTCTCCGGATCTTAACTTAGTAGACATTTAATCATTCGATATTTTGAAAACTTTATCTTCTAATAGTTCAAACTCTTGATAGTTAAATTTTCTGATAAATCAAGATTTTTAATCAAATAATTATAATTTTTAATTATTAGGGTCAATCAAATTCATTCTTTTGAGGCGAACTGAACTTTTAGAGTATAATATTTTTAACAACATCACAGCCATCATTGCTTCTATAATAAAAATGACATATTTACAACACAATTAATGCAATGGTAGGCCATTCATTGATTGCGACATTTTTGAAATATTTTGGTATGTAGCCTTCTGATTTGTAAAAAGGGATGATGACGTGCCGTCAAGTGAGCAATGCCGTTTAGACCAACATTGCTATTCGTAACGCATCATTTCCAACTTCAGTTGCTCTTTCAAATTCTAATGCCTTTAACACTTTTCTTTAAATTCTAAATGTACCATCTTTTTCACTTTGCATCAAAGCACCGTCTTTCTAATTTCTTTGATCATCTAACTTTTAATCTTTCAAGGCTTCTCGAAGCACCTTGAATAATGTTGCCAATATCACTTCTTGTCTAATTATGGAATGTTATAATCGATATAACATTCCTTTGGCCATTCCCTTTCAAGTTATTTCATTTGAAGAGAGAGTTTGTCTTCCAAGAGATGGTTTCATCACCGTCTATGAAACTCATTTGAAAGATAATCTTTAGATTCTCTTTGCAAAGGAATTTATAGGAATAAAGGAAACCCTTGATATTCCAATTGATTTTTTCCATCCCAAAGTAATTAGATATATTGTAACATTTTGTATCTTTTTTTTGTCAATGGGATCTTAGATTAGTTATCTGGATGGTTAAAGTGGTCTTTCACTTTAACCAAGAGAACGATTGAATTTCTCTATCTCTTAAGAAGGGGTTCAAAATAAGTTGTGGAAACTTAGACTTGGTAAATAATTGGAAAGGTTCTTCTTCTTCAAGGATTCTAATAATTAGATTTTGCCAAATAAATGGGGTAATGTTAATACAATTTTTTTTGGTCTGGTCTTTGAAAATGAATGTACTATGATTAGATTTCGGATTGATCTCATAAAAAAATGTGGCTAAACAAAATTGGTAATTTTTTAACTCAAACCACTCTTAATGCGGTTAATTAGTACGTTGTCTTTGGAGGAAAAACTGTTGTTGATATATACTTCCTTGTCTTTTGAAAAGGAGAAAGGGTGGCATTTTCATTGGTTGTTCTCTTAGGGTTATCTTTGATCAGTCCAATGTTCTGACAATAATTTCACCAGCTCCTCATTCTTCGGAGGATGATGATAATATTTTTAGAATTATGGATGATGTTTGGGCAAAGATGGCTGAGATGGGAGTAGAAGAATCTGCTCATCAATTTACTCCGGCTATTTTTTCATCGGCGCCCAATCTATCAGGAAGACACCTAATTTGAATTTGGAAAAGAGGATTTCCACTACTTCAAATAATGGGTATGTTTTCTTGCATCATTCATTGAATGATGATGAGCC